>JAHWFP010215068.1:0-22035 GCA_023313725.1 Lithobius niger
TTTTTTTTTTACCTTGCTTACAAACTTTTTAACTTTGTTTTTCCCTTTTTTTCTTTCTCTTTTGCAGGCGTTGATTATATGCATCCGGATTTGCGGTATAATTACGTAAGTACTAACTCAAATCATGGCGATCCTAATGTGTCGTAACTTGTCATAATTATAAGCGGTTGCCTGGCAACCGTCGGGCGACTCCCTAATGGACCCTTTTCGTGCTTGCAAGAAAACAATAAATACCTCTCAACCTTTTAAAATGGTGTTTTGATTAAAGTTGATGTAGGTTGGTGATTAGTAAGCTTGGTGATCAAGCACCAGGAAGAAACGTATATAACAACCGCGTAAGTGGATGGTGTAAGGTATAGTATTGTAGAATGCGATCCTTAAAGGAACATAAGGAACATGTTGGCTTTCCTGCATGACTCAGTTTGCAGCTTTAGTTCAAACTTATGTAAATAATGCAACACCTTCATTTTCTTGTTTTTTTCTTGCGTGCGAGGTGATTTAGCGACATTAACTCTAACCTGTGTAAATGTTGCCAACTGCAATCTCATCGGGTCGCACGATATACCGGAAGGATTTATGTCCTTTTAACTGTTTTGAAAATTCTGAACACAAGTACAACGAGGAAAAGCGGTTGTTTACCGGATTTTTACATAGTTAAAGGTACCTATTTACCGAATGACAGGCGGCAGCATATAGCGCCGTCTACCATTGTTTAGTTCCATGTAGCATTTGATTTCAACAAGCGAAGGAATGCGCAAATAAATTTCTCTTTACACAACAAACAAGCCACCTGCCTCCTTAATTATTGCGTGTAAAGTTGGTGCGTCCCCGTGCACCAGGTATCGAGCGGTCAAGGTCAACGCTATCACTATCACTCGATGGCGCCCATCTAGCGGTTCAAAATCTGCGTTTCCAAACAGTCGATAGCTGGGAAAACGCGCCCGTGATGTCGTTAGGCTTAACTTTACCGCTTGCACCCTGGTGCACGTGGACGCACCAAGTTTACACTCAATAATTAAAGAGGCACGTGGCTTGTTTCATAAAAAGTATGTTATTTGTGTGTTCCTTCGCTTGTTGAAAGTAAGGGCTAGACAGAACTACATAGCGGTAAATGACTGTATAGATGCTGCAGCCTGCTGTTTGGTGGCAATCCCCCGCCTCCCCCCCCCCCCCTTTTAAAGAAGAATAACGTTTACTTGCTCAGATACGTCCCATGGTCTCGTTACACATCTACCCACACTGGACCACGCGAAACCCTCCAGATAGCCAATTTATTACACTAAAATTTTCAATTCTATATCAGAATCATCCTCAGTGGAAAATTAAAAACAAACAAACACAATGATTACACACTATAAGTATGGCAACCTGTACACAATCGAAGGAAAAGGTAGAAATGGTACAATTTGCAGCACTCACTATATAACACATAATTCGCGGCAAACGCCCTGTCACCATGAACAACAGATCAATGTACAATCTTAAACTTCAACATTCTTTTAGTAAAAACCAATCCATTCCATTATTGGGCAATTTTTGCTTAAATGGAGTCCTCTCTGATTCACACCTTCACGATTTCATGATTTCGTGAGTCCATTTTTCGACTTCAGTCTCTAAAAGGCGATGCTTTTCTATGTGGACCACTCTTACGGAACTGCGTTTTTATCACGACTCGAGCCGGTTTCCCCTCCCCAGTGTAGGGGGGGGGGGCATCCAAAATTCGGCTTCCTCACTACTAGTGGCTTTTCAAACACTCAACACGTAAAACGACATCTAATCGTCTCATTACGTCTTTCACTTAACCCTTTATAGCCTGGCGTCCCTTTAACAGGACGGCTACTGAACGGCCAAAAACTAAGTCCCAACGCGCAACGCGAGCTTTGTGAGGGGTCCCCGGGGACCCCGAGTAAAGCGAGCAGCAACAGCCCAGTGGTCAGCGTCCTCGTCTGATAAAAGTTAACCATTAGATCAATTCCAATCAGTGTCGGATTGGGCCGCCCGGGAATCCGGTGATCTCCGAGGGGGCCACCGCTCCCCCCTCCCCCCCCCCCCCCCTATAAGTGGCCCTTGTTTCTAAAAAAAAATTGAAAATTGTGAAACGAATTTGTATGAAAATTGCAACTAAGCATAACAGGAAAACATTTCAAATTCACGCAGATTTCTTAAAAATACGTTAGCTTGTGGCTTTTTCCCAGTTCCCAACCTCTCCCTCCCTCGCGATGCGCCCGAGGCCCCCGCAGTGCAATTCCGGGGAGGCCTAACTCTTCCCAATTCGACAGTCTGAATTCTATGAATGTTTACGCCTCTCTACTCGTTTGTGAATAGGCGCAAAGATTTGGGCACACCGGTGTATCCGACAATGTATTCAGACGGTGAATGGTCACGTGATATTGCTGCCTCTCAGGAGCGTCCGCATGGGGCCGGATGGTTTCGGTTTTCAGAAATAAAATTTTAAACAAGGTGTTGCTCGCTCTTGGTCGTAGTTGGAATATGCTGCAATGTACACATCGTAAAAATTCTCCCTAGGCTAGTATTTGATTCGAACTGCAGTGGCGATGCTACGGGAAGGCGCGGGTGGCAAATATCCCCGCCCTCTTAATATTTTTTCATGCCTACCTAGTTACCCAGCTCGCCTCCCCCTTCCCCATAAATTTGAACTGCACAAAAAATAATAATTTAAAGGATTGTCATTATGCGGGAATAGAAAGTAAAAAATGACCACCCATTTCACCCAATTAGACTGATAAAAAAAATCAAGCAAAAAATATAAATCCACCCATTTCCCCCAATTAGACTTAAAAAAAATAAAGTAAATAGTATAAATAAGCTTAAGGAAACTCTAGTAAAAAACATAAATCCACCCATTTCACCTCATTAGAATGTTAAAAAAATTAAATAAAAATATAAATCAACTCATTTCCCCCAATTAGACTTTAAAAAAAAAATCAAGTAAAAATGTAAATCCACCCAATTCATCCAATAAAAATAAAAATGTTGCCACGGAAGGTTTAGTTGAAGTAAATAAAAAGCCCAAAAAATGTGTACAAAGAAGCAAAACGACACAACGTGCATATTTTGCTTCTTTGTGCACATTTTTGGGCTTTTTTATTTACTTCAACTAGGAATTGATGCTTTCTTCATACGGGAGGTTTAGGTTACAGCAGCATCAGGGAGGTTCGATTCTTCATTCTTCAACCCTCGCATACAAATATGTCTACATTTTGCTGAAATGCAGCAGGCCGGGGATCAGTTGACTGTTGTTTAATGGCTCACCTGAATTATTGCGAGTGGATCGACGATGGGTGGCACATTAGTAAAGTTGATGTGAAATTGAAGCGAATTGAAGCAAATTTTGAATTAGTTAAAGCCAGAAAGCTGTTCCCAAGTTGGGACATGTTAAAGATTGGGAATCAAGGCAAGTTATGAGTGTCAAATTAGGGACCGTGCCATAATCCCACGTTTCCCAACCGGTGAGGCGGGCCTCCCTTCGGAAGCGCGGAGCAACTGCAGGGGAGGCGCAAGCCGCTGCCGGCGCCGTACTATAAGGGCGCATTTACGCGACGAATTACCTTTGTATTCCCGCAGCTGGAATTTAATCGCGATGGAAAGGTGTCAACAACGCTACCTGGATTAGCTAAATCCGACATCGTTACAATCTTATAATCCGTGACAATAAGGCAAAGAATTCTACCTGACGAAACAATTTCTCAGTCACTTCTAAACTCGCATTATTGGCTGTTTTCGTTGCGAGACGGCAGAACTAAAATCGCCGCCATGTTGGAATTTCAGGTGATTTCTCTTCTAGTTGCGAGAATGCAAAGGCGAGTCCTTGCATAAACTCGCCCTAAAGACCAGTGACGATATTTTTTCAGTTTTTAAATATGCATCACAAAAGAAGTTAAACTGTATGAGGAAGGCGACATTTTTTGTGCCATCTACAGCCAGCTACAGCAATCTACAGCCATCATAAATGTGTAGAGTCAAAATTCTACACATCTTTGTTGTCAATTGGGAACACTGCCTCATCGTAGTGAAAAAAAAATGTGTACAGCTATTATTTTTGTGTGTGTGGGGGGGGGGGGGGTACCATTGCCTGCTAGTCCCAATGGGGAGGAATGCTGTAGAATAGGTTGGGAACCACTGCATGAATCAGTCCTTGCGTGGTGAAGATAAAATTGTTCTACATTGTTAATGTTTAAATGCGACTGTCTGGCGTTATTGAAGTTAGCGTGATATTATTGTACTTAACACTATGGTTTCAGTCTTGCCATTATATAATGCCCCCGCACCTAGGGTCCCATAAGCATTCCTTGCATAAAACTTTCGGCTTCTGTATAGGGCCACTGGCCGTTTCTGGCCGTTCCTCTGGAGTCTGTGCCTTTTCTTTGTCGTTTGCTCCTTCTGCAGCCTCTTCTCACAGGTGTCTTGCTGGGGTTGAGGAACGGTTGGTGTGGTATTCCGCAGCAGCTCACTGTGTTAGGTTAGGTTAGGTTAGTTTGCTTATGATTAAGTTAGTGGTCAGGTAAGTTCAGTGAGCGAATAGTTGGCCGCATGTGCTCAATAAAAATCAATCAATCAATTAATCGATTCTGGGATTGTCGGGTCGAGTGTCGATGCTGGCGGGTATTGTTGTCAAGAGTCTTTAGAAATTCAAATTATTGAGCGAAAATCGGTAAATGCAGGAAAATGACACAGCAGAAGCTCGGGATGGCGGGGGGGGGGGGGAGTGACGAAACCGCTGACCCCATACAGCGTCACGAAACTTGAGTTAGAAAAAGTAAACGAAGGTTGAAAAGAAATTAAGTGTGGGCGACGAAAGAACTGGTTGATTTGGAGGCGATCTGGTGCGACGTCTTACATAACTAAAGTTGTAATGGAGAGGGGATGGGGGTACAATAATTGTAAATGAAGCAATATTTGCCTCCCAAAATAAAATCGTTGACAAGAAAAAAACAATATGATCGATAAGTTGTACAACCTAATTCATTTAACCTAGAGGAGCGCACCAGGTCCTTCAATTCACAAAGACAATATGGTGTGCTATAACTTAGGTTTAATTAAAGTAACTGCACTTTTGTGAGATGCTGCCTAAAGGTTTGTAATCCGTTAACTGCAAGGAGCACAGCAGCTACGAGTCGTTAAAGTGAAAGTTTAAAATATCGTTCCCCTCTCGAATTGTGTATTAGTTGTGGTCATCGTGGCTGAGCGGTGGGAGAGCTTAGCCTGGTTGCTGAAGGTTTGCGGATCTCGTCGAACCCTGGAAAGGGTATCTTGGCAAAGTCCCTGCCAGGACTGCCGGCCAGGGTAGCCTGAGAGGCTACCATGCTCCTTCAGCAGCTATGGGAACTATTCTGGCCAATTCTGGACAATCTTTCGGCCCCTACGATTATCGGCCCTTTGCCAGATATTTCTTTTTCTCAAAAAAAAATCTGATAATGTTCAAAATTGAGCTGGTTCAGCCACACGAGCATTAAATTGCTTCGGCTGACTTAAGGCTCAAAAGAAATTGGATTGGGGCCGCACAAAAATGTAAACCAAACAAAACACAAAGGAAATATATTCCTACAGTCAGAACTAGGGATTACATGCGAGAAACTGTTTAAAGGGACACCCGGCCTGCCTTATAACATTCCGCGTGCCAAATTACAGCTACGCGCAGATCATCATCCGAGCAATTACAGTGCCAAGGTCGGCTGGGGTGGTAGCTGCGTTCCTCGCATATAGCTGCTGTCTCGGTTGGCTTTGTGAACAGTACACGAAACAGAATCAAGTCAACGATTGTGTCGTCACAAACCGGAATGATTCTCGTATTTTAAAATCACAATTTATAATTTTCTAGGCTAGTGTCTTATAATTTTGCTTCGGCGATCTATTGGAATAATTAATTTTAACTTTTACCGCATTAGTCTATTAGATTTTGGATCTCATGGCAATTATTAGAAAATTAGTAGATGTACACACAGAGATGAAACGTCATGATTATTGTACGCGCGCAATGCATCATTTAGTGACGGCTCGTTAGTAAATAAAGTTCCATTATATTCAACAGAAAATCTCCTAGGCGCAACATTTAAAAAAGGATTTTTAGCAAGGGAAAGAATAACAGTAAGGAAATAGACCTTTGGGGCCGTACTTGATGTGGAGGATCGAGAAAAAGGGCGCTGGGAGGTATATCCCTTTAAGAAAAAAATATAGGTGTATGTGTATAACAATAAAATAACAATGAAAACAGAAAGACAAATTAGGTAAATTTGCGAAGTCAGACCAAAAAAAGTACATGAGTAATCCGAAGAAAACAGTCTAATCTGAACAAGACAATAATAGCACAATAGTCTGCCAAAAGAAACGAAGAATGCAAAATGAAACATAATATTTAAATTAAGAAAAAGTTAAGTCACAACAATGAACAAATTTTCTAAGGTAGATGGGTTTAGATCAAGTAGCCACCAGAAAAAAATGTTTCTTAAATGATGACATCTCACTCAACTTTTTACGGACAAGGAATTGTAAAACTTACTACCCAGAAAGTAACTGCATTTGTGGAGTCTTTCCCTATCAACTTTAGGTTGAACAACGTATAAATTGGATTCGTTCCTAGTACGGTAATCAGTTACTAGACGAGTGTTGAAGTAAGCACTGTTTTTACGGAAATTAATTAAAGTTCTGTAGACGTACAGATGGCGGACTGGCAGAATATTTAGCAGTTGGAAGATAAGAAAAGTATGGTCACGTCGTTTCTTGAACATATCGTTCTAATAATACGCTTTTTCAGTTTAATAACAGGGTCAACAGCATTAGAGTATAGGTGCCACCCCAGAATAAAACTGAGTATACTGCAAAAAAGATTGTGCCAAGGCAAAATAAAAAAACTTTCAGCGATTTGCGTGGTACAAGTTTTCTAATGTAAAACATTTTACATAGTAGAGCATGCAGAATCCAAAGAAACTGGATGCACAGGTGGGGCACAAATGAAGCGCACATGCGCACACACACACACAAACACACATTTACACACACACACACACGATTTAAACAATTCAAACACAAACTGCGTTCACTCTCTGACATAACATTAAGTGAAAATAGTCCTTGTTCCCTGGAATTGGCATTCAAATCAGTGGCGTAACAAGTGGAGGGGCAAAGGGGCGATTCGCCCCCTCTGTGAGATTTTGAAAGCTTATTCGGCAAATTGGCTGAAAAATTATTTACCGTCAGATGGCTGCATTTTGAGGCCAGAGACGCAACTTTCATCTTAGCTAATTTATAATTCTACTGTTTCTCCTTTAAATCACTAAAGGAACCAGGTAACAATTATAGAAATACGAAAATCATAAAGATAAACAGTAAAAATTACTAACACCATATTTTGCTTAAAATTCCCAACATTTCTAACAATGTATCAGTTTTTAAAAAATAAGTATCTAGTATGAAAAACTGAAATATTTACATAACATATTTTATGCGTATAGGCCTAATGCAGCCAGCAAAACATTTTTATAAAAATGTTTTCAACGGCACTTTACAAGGCCGGAAAATGCCGGAAAATAGCAATAATGAATGCATCAGCTTCCGGGGCTCTTATTCGCCCTCCACACCATTTGGCTAAATGCCTAGTGTTGCCCCCTCAGTACAAAACCCTAGTTACGCCACTGATTCAAATTATAGTTCGTTGCGTTCGAGTGAACTCGAATGCGTTTTTATTCGTGTACTTTCACAACTGTGAATATGGGGATACGAGCTCGTGCTTTTTTTTCTTCTAAACGACGAAGCCTTTTTTTTTATTTTGTTCAGTTAATTGCGTTTCAAACTTTAAGATTTACACGAAAGCCAGAATCAATTTTTTTATCAATTAAATTTGCGCTGGCTGACGCACACCAAGCATCGTTCACGGGAGTAATGATGAATCTCGTGGGCTGGAATTGTTAATTGACATTGCACAGTTGCATGTTTCTCGTGCACGTAAATTGTTTGCAACCAAAATTGTTTGCTGCAGTCCTTAGTCGGGGGATTCTGGATTATCTACTTGGATTCCTCCAGCTAAATTGGCCCCCTCATCGTTGTGAGGCAGATAACCCAGTTTGGACCCGTGCTCCCTAAAAAAAAAAAAAAACAGTAGCCGGGTGATATAGTGTTCGGTATTAATAGTACAGAAGATAATAAGTTTATTTTCATGAAGCAAGCTACATGGTGGAGTTCGTCACAAGGAATGTAGAGTCCTCCTTTATAGCAACGAACTAAACGCATATAATTTACAAAGAAAAAAAAGAAACCAAAAAATACACTAAACGAACAAAAGCTGGCATTAAAATTAACCTTTTATAATTCCACACTTGATTGGTACGTTGAGTGCGATAAAACAGCAGTAAAACATGTGAAGCCAGACGCATTGAAGTTAAAACACTTCGACACCTTTGTAGTATACATACTAATGCGGTGCCTTCATCAGAGTGGTAAAATAAATTATTAACTGAACAAAAAACGGCTTCGCCGTTTAGAAAAAAAAGCATTTGAGCTCGTATCCCCATAGCTGTGAAGGTACACGAATAAAAACGGATTAGAGTTCACTCGAACGCAATGAACTATAATTTGAACTCCAATTCCAGGGAACAAGGACTGTTTTTACTCAATGGTTATGTCAGAAACTGGACGCTGTTTGATCTTTCAATTTTGTAGGCGTTTGCTGTTTGTGGCGTCTATTTTGTATGTGTTTGTGGGTTAGGTTTTCATTCAGTTTCATTGACAACATTGCATCTTGCTCTCCCCTGTGCTTGCGAAACCCAAATTGAGCTCCAAAGAGTTTTCCTGAAGCCTCCAACTGGTATGCCACCCTTCTGCAAAGCATCCTTTCGTGCACCTTTCGACGGCAAGAAGAAGTGCCATTGGCTACGCGTCTCGACATTGTTAACTCTCAGCACTCGGAAAACGGGTAATATCCTATACATATTAAAAATAACTCACATTGTCATGGTCGGTCACGAGGCCAAATGTTTCACATACAATAGTGCAGTCAGTAGTGGGGATTTCAATAATCCCCACTGCTGACTGCACTATTGTAGGTGAAACTTTAGGCCAATTAACCATGGCATTGTGAGTTGTTTATTTTAAAATTTGTATCTTACCCACTGATGAAGGCACCTCTCTAGTATATACTACAAAGGTGTCGAAATATCAGTAAGTGTTTTAACTGCAAGTGCTTATTTCAATTAAAATTTTTAATTGTACATTTTAACAAGTAAAGTGAAACTTCAGTCATATAAACCTTTTTTACGGCACACTTAACGGTTTTGTTTGTAATCCGTGAACCGTTTCTATAGCATGCAGTAATTTACACCAAACACAATTCAGTCTATGCCCTGTGGCTGCATTGTTCCCCAATTACAATGGTTAAAACAATGTAAAACAATAAAATGGATCGTTCAGGGTTCCGTAACCCCGGAATGGCTCGACCAATCAAAAAAGTGGTCTCTGTGAGGATGAAGCCCAAGGAAATTTCTGGCTTAGATCATGTTTCAGATTTTAGGTAGGTGCAGTAGTTTTTTTTCTGAAACGGTGTCACACAAGAAGAAGAAGAACAACAACAACAACAAGTAAACAGTTTTCAGATTTACGTGTGGCTCCCTACCAGAATACGCATAATCATTGGTATAAATATACCTTCCACACTTATCTACTATCTGGCCAAGTTTGGTCGAAATATGTTCAACAAGTACGGAGATATTGATAGTTTTAGTTTTCTGGAGGTAGGACTTCAGTCATGTATGGATAATCTGGTTGTGGGTGTTGCTAACGAGTTCTCGTCGTGTCGTTCCGTAGATGTCATACTCAGGGGGTCTGTTCCGTCCTTCTCTTTGATTTCTTGCATGGATTCACTGTGGTCTTGAATTGGACATTCGAACTGGGAAGCCTCGTTAAAGCTACCTTCCCAACTCTTGATCTCCTCTGATTGGCTAATGGTGCTCGGGGCAAGACATCCTCCTTATCGATTGGCCTTTGCTGGCACGTGCCTTCTGGAAGGAAAGAAAGGTGGGAGTTGGGGGGAGGGGGGGGGGGGGGGTAGATAGGATGAGATCGATCCTCCGGTGACAGCGACATCTTCCGTCCCCGCAGGTGGAACGTGTTGAGTGTTTAGCTGAAAACTAAGGGGGAAAAAACGCCTCAGTACTGAGTAAAAAGTTTGAGGGAACAAAAAAAGTAGGAGTCTACTATACCGGTAAAAGAGAGTTTAAAAAAGCAAAACAGAAATATTGCTGGGAAAAGGAGAAATGATAAACCGTGTAATCCGAAGACAAAGAACGCCAGTTAAAGCTATTGGCAACCATTACAGGACAGTTGATGAGAAGACGGTTTTGGAGTGCAAACGTCAGCGACATTTCGGTCTCTGCAGGCAGTGAAAATTCATTATGAAAGCAAACAAAGCAACTCCCGAGTCAGCAGAAAAACTTAGTGGGGGCAAGAAGTTGTTTTTGTTCTACAATAAATCCAGAAAATACTTGGGCATAGGAGCAGTACAGGATACTGGAAAAAAAGTTGGGAACTGTTCGCAGTAACTGACTGGGGTGGCGAACCACTTCGAGGTAGCATGTTTTTGCTGCTGACACAGTTCTGTTAGAATTAATAATGGACGTAGTGTTTTTTACCCTAAAATTAATTTAGACACTGGAAACTACAGTAATGGTTCGAATTTTTTTGAAGTGACTTAGGTTGATTCAGCTCTATTTACAAAACCAGATGAGAGAAGCATTCACCCCACACATGCTGATGCTCGCATGTGAGGGGGGGGGGGGGGGGCGCAAAAGTAAATAAAGCTAGCTTGTTTTTCAGCGAACACAAATATTTGTCGCCAATAACAGTACCAAAATCAAAAATACAAATGAAAAAAACAATATACAGTATCATTTCTAAAAAAAACGCATTACAAACGAAATTTAATCATATCCTTAGCAATAAATGCAACAAAAAGTAAAACCAAAATGCCGTAAAACGTCAAATAAATACATATAATGAAAAGCATACGTTCTAAATATGCTTTCCAAGCTTTCCCTGTTCAGATTAATGGACGCCCAAACCAAAGGAATCCAGAACGAATTCTTGGACGGGGTCGCAGGATGATTTTTCTATTTTTTCGTTCATTTATTTGTCGGAATGTTTGGCCGTTTTCCGAGTTTATTTGCCTTGGAGGGAGCCCGCAGCCCCCCTCGGCCCTTCCCTTGGATATGGCCTTGACCCAAACAGATGTTCCCGCTGAAGCGTGTGAAAATTTGTTGTCATTCTATAATGGTAATAGGCAAGTTGTTGTGGAATTTGCTGTCAAAGTAGAAACTGGATTTGAGTAGTAGTTGTTTTTAAATTTTTCTTACGTACATAAAATATGTGATTCATTCCTGTTTGGTAATTCTTGAGAATACCTAAAGGAAGACGAGCTCTGTTTTTTTTTTCTTTCAAAGAAGCATTTAAGTTCCGAAAATGGCGAACTAGCAGGAGCTGCTGACAAATTGAAAAAGAATTATCCCTTTTCCCACTCATGTATGTGCCACCCAACAATTACCTGAATACTGCAAGACAGATTGGCCTACAGCAGGAAAGCAGGATCCTGTGGTTTTCCTGCTGACATAGATCGGTCGGCAGAAGAACTAGACGTAATGGGAGTTATGTTTAGCCTATAATCAGAAACTCAACGGTCGTAGATCTACTGAGTAACAGTGTAGCTTGTGTGTTATGGTACATAGCTATTGTAGCAATGGAGCAATACTTGGAAATTTGATTGGGCTAGCCATTAGTCAATGTTTAGTTTAAATTCCATGATTTGCGATTCCTAAGCATTCTTTAGAGAAGACATGGCAGGCTATTTTATAACATTTCACTTCCTATCTTTCCAAACTACCTGTATTATCAAGTGGCTCCGTATGGCTCAGAGACGTTATTTGCAATCTCTAAAAATTGTGTACAAGTCTCCGCTTTATAGTACACAGTATTGTTTACCTTATCTACTTCTGCACTGCTGATTACAGTTATCCAACAAGATTCGGTCATAGCCGCTCCTTCACTCTTCCCTCACTGTCGCGCTATAAATACCAAACGTCGTTCTGGTTCAGAGCATGAAGTTGTGAAATGATTTGCCCGAAGCCATTAAAACATGTCCTAGTGTTGGAGCTTTCACAGCTCAATTATTCCGTCACTTGTTTAACTCATAACTTGGTCAACATCACTCGTCCACTCTTTTCCTTCCCTTCTCTTTCTTTTTTCCTTTGCCCCCCGCCCCCCCCCCCCGCCCCAACCAACAGTTCCATTGTCCTGTTTTCTTGTTTACTTTAAGTTTTTGCTATTGTCTGTGGATATTGTAATTGTCTGTTTCGGGTTAGGTGTAAGAATGGCCCCAGCGCGTAAACATTGCCCTCAATTTTTATCCTCGCATTGTGTTGCTCACCTGTCCTTTCACGTGCTACAATAAAGTTTATATGTTATTATCATAGCAGGCAGGTGAAAGGTTGGCTACGAAGTGTGCTATCCATTAAGCTGGCCTACCTCAACGCTAACCCCCCTGCCCCAAGGCGCTCAAGCATGATGCAGTGTGGTCGGTACGCTGGGCGAGAAAGAGAATGGAGATACTTTGCCGCTATGCCTTGCCCCGCTTACCCTCTCCAGGTTGTTCAAAACTGAAGGAGTGCGTGAGGCTTGGATCACTGGATTCTTGGGGATAGCTACAACTTGCTCCGTGAGCTTTACGGGGACGAACTCTCACCTTAGGACGTGGGTCGAGGCTAACCATTCCCTAGACAGACTGTGAAGATATTGTAGCCTGACATTGCTAACAATGTGTGAAATTATGCCAAATCCTGGTAAAATTAAAATGTGCGCTTCTATTTTACTCACAACGTTCTTTTCATTGAGTGTCACATTACTATTGGGGTGGACGAGGGAATGGGGGTGGGGGAGCGAGTTCGCGAACCCCATTTTCTACTATGTTGCATGGTTTAAGAAGTAAAAAACACGCGCCTGATGCGTGCAAACCACATTGACATAACGAGCCAATTTTATTTTCAACAGGTATCGTCCTGTCATGGTCACAATAAAAACATCAAACGCACAAATCTAAAACCCCATAACGGGTAACAACTGAACAACGATCCTTCATCTTGGGTAGTGTTTTCCAAGAGGGAGGATCAATGTTGTGTGTTGCTCATTACGGCCTTTCAGATTTATGCGTTTGGTAGTTTTATTGTGACCATGATAGGAAGATACCTGCTGAAAGTTAAATTGGTTCGTTATGTCAATGTGGTTTTCACGCATCACACGCGTGTTTTTTTTTTTTTTTTTTTTACTTCACTTCTTAACCGATTTCTTAACTCCTCAAGCGAACATCACAAAATTTGTGATTTTACGCTAAATTTAGTGTTACCTCCAAGCGTACAAAATTTCGGTGCTGAAAGTTTTGTCGCTTCGCTCTAGAAACTGTAAAAAGGGCTTCAAGTTTTCAGTAAATCCGTGATAGTGGCGTAAATACAAACAGGCAGAGAGGGCAACCTCCGCCAGGCCCAGCGACTTTGGGGAGCCCGTCACTGGCCCCAATTTAAACAGTTTATGTTTTTTTTAGTTATAATAAAAGTTCCGTAGAAGTTGTATTTTGTGGTTGTGGCAAAAACGTAATTGCATTTTGTTTATTCACATGGTGAATGGGGATGGGTGGGGGGCGCGGGAGACTCCACATGTGCGGCAAAAACTAAATTAATTTTGTTATGAAGGAGAGGGGCCCCTCCCACTGGGCTCCAGCCTCCGGACCCCTATTTTGAAGTTAACACTACTGATCCGAGACGCAAAATTAGTCATTGAGAAACCCAAGAGCCTTGAGGCACTCAACAGGTTATGCAAGGTCCCCACCAACTTGTAAAACTTGAAAACTCAGGGAATTTAAACTACGTTTGAAACTCGGGGAGAATTCAGGGAATTCTATCTTTGACTTTTTCCAAAAAACCTGGAAAACTCAGTAAAAAAAAAATAAGATTTTAAATAATGTATTTCCCAAAAGCTTCAGCCTTTTTAACAAAAAATAACTGATAAAATGTGTGAAAAAAAATTCCTTCCTAAAATTACGGTAAATAGCCTGGAAAATGACCTCATCTACTCTGGAAAACCTGGAAAACTCAGGGAAATTAATTTCAGTATTTTGGTGGGGGAACCCTATTATGGATGATCGATCACACGCCATGGCTGTTTGCTGTGACGTGCATATCACGTGACTGGGGTAGTCCAATCAGACGGCCAAACAGACGTTCTTCTCGTTCGTCATTGGCTAACTCATGGTGACGTCACGGCAAACAGCCATTGCGCATGGTTTAATGCACAACTACAGTTTTCTACCGTGCTTTGTGTTACAAGTGTAAATACAAACTCGAAAGCCTTATCAAATTGGAAAATAAATAACACAAAGAGTATATATATATATCTGCTATCGAGGGAAGATAACGACGAATGACGGCTGTTGTGATGGCAAAATGAGTGGGTGGTTGACGTACGAGAGCAACGGTCATTAGCCCCTTTAATTGGATTAGCCCAATCATGTGGCAAACGCGTCACGACATAGAGTCATTGCGTATGTTGTTGAAGTTTCTTGCCGGTGACAGGTAGACGATCGGTAATGCAGCAGATTCCGCAATCTTTGAAATTATTTATACGCCAATTGAGGCAAATGGGCACTTGTATATTCCATGGTCTTTTTAAACCCTCCTAAATATATATAAAATAGAAACGATTGAATACCGTTGTGTAGCAACAGCAGTTTACTCAGTTACGAAAAAAAATTGGAATTTTTTAATGTTGTTGCTATGCAGCGTCACCAGCTGGCGTTCTAAAGAAAAAATGTAATTTTTTAATTTAAAGGGCTAAATGGATGTGGAACGACCACCATGGATGTACTGAACTGCCGGCCGGAGCTTGAGAGAGAAACAGCGTACGGAACTGTAGGTTATACAGTATGGTTGTGAAATACGGGCATGATTGGGAAATTAACTTTTAACGGCCTATATTTTTATTTATGTAATGTGAACTGATCAGTTCATGCGTAAATGTTATCGTGGATACAGACAGAACGACACCAGCACAGAATGGTTAGTTCCTTTTCGCTGCTCCGCACAGCGAGATACTGAAAGCCCAGTCATTGTAATAGAACACGAATATTTACTAAATATCCCTTTAAAAGCTGGATGCCACCATATGAGAGTCTGCATCATCTAGCGCCAATCAAGTTCTGCCTAGCACTTTGCTTGCAACCAGCAAAGAAATGCACAAAGAAATATCTTTTAACACAACAAACAAGCACGTGCCTCCTTAATTATTGAGTAAAAATTTGGTATGTCCTCGTGCACCTGGAAGCAAGCTGTAAAGACAAGGCTACCTGGATGTAAAGGCTTAAAGGGATATACCTCCCAGCGCCATTTTTCTCGATCCTCCACATCAAGTACGGCCCCAAAGGTCTATTTACTTCTTACCGTTAGTCTTTCCCTTGCTAAAAAACCGTTTTAAAATGTGGCGTCTAGGAGATTTTCTGTTGAATATTGTTAACTATATTTAAGAACAATCCGTCACTAAATGATGCAATGCGCGCGTACAATAATCATGACGTTTCATCTCTGTGAGTACATCTACTAATTTTCTAATAATTACCATGAGATCTACAATCTAATAGACTAATGCGGTAAAAATTAAAATTAATCATTCCAAAGATCGCCGAAGCAGAATTATAAGACACTAGTCTAGAAAATTATTTATAAATTGTGATTTTAAAATACAAGAATCATTTCGGTTTTTGACGACACGATCAATGGGTTCACGGTGGCTGGCCTATTAGGCGCAATGCCAATTGAGACAGTAGCTATGTTTTTCACTGCGGCTGTGATCGTCGCGTGGGTGTTGTGAGGCAGGCGGAAGGTTATAAGGCAGGCGGTATGTTGCTCTAACGTTAGAAATTCGACGCGTCGTCCAATTAGCCACCGATTCTGCCACCAGTCGCGCTACTTACACCCCAAAAATGAACTGCTCTAGCATGCGGACTAAACTGTGAAAGGTACGTGTGACACGCGATACGGGGATTTTAAACTTACAAACACTGCATTGACACCAAATTATTAAAGTTTAACAACAATGGATTCATGTTACGTACCTCTTTGTTCACTCGACGACAAAACAAAGCTTCCGGAGGTTTAATTTCATGAATTACAAGCAGAAGAGCAACCAAGGTGTATACGTGTGTATTGTACTGTATAATACGCTACGGCATTTTCAATTCTCATTAAAAATGTGTTAAACGATCCTTTGACGTAGCAGTAAATCGTCCGAAGACTTCAATAATAGTCACCATTACCGTAAAATAATGTTCGTTTAGCGCTGCAACACCGGTAAATCTAATAATGAGAAGATATCACATTTTGGGCTACGATTGGGGTTTTTCGTTCTCCGTGCTTTCAGTTCAGCGCAACGCTTGGACGACGCGTCTAGCATGCTACGTGAAACCGAGCGTTAAGTCTTTTAAATATAGGTAGTCTTGGTAAAGATTAACGATATTTCTGCCACTAGATAGTACAACGGTATATTTTTTATATTCCACCATCTAGTGGCAGCAATATCGTGGCACGTGGCTCGTTTGTTGTGTTGAAAGATATTTCTTTGTGCACTTCTTTGCTTGCTGCGAGAAAGCGCTAGCGAGAACTACACAGCACTAGATGCTCAGAACTTTAAAGGCGTCTTTTGACCTTTTCAACTCCTAGATGCAGCATCGTAGAATCTTCGAGCAATATAAAGAAAACAGCGGTAAATAAAAAAAAAAACAGAACAACACTATTCGCGCAGCGCCGCGAGTTTCATGACTAAAACGAGATCACGTGACCCACATCAGCCTATTGGATGACGGAGAATCTGGAACGTGGATGCTGCGTTTAGAATGTGAGCAACGGTATCTAAATGGTGAACAGGCGGCTTTAACGCAACAAAATGTGGAGTAGATTTAACGCTCCAGAATTATTTCTCGAAAAATTACCTACCCAGTATTTTATGCTGTTGTACGATCGTATAAGTGAACCAACCCGTGGTCAGCATTCCTCACTTTAGTACACGATAGCTTGCTGGCTGCTGAAAATAATTGCTGCTAATCTGCCATTTTTTTTATGACCCGTCGGCTGTTTACTCTTAATTTTTATCGATCGTTTTCTCCTGGCCGCAGGCTTTTGACGGCGCCAAAGTGCACCGAGCTTCCGTTATGACATGCTTCCGCTTCCTCGCTTTCCTGCATAACTCATTAAGTGGTTTCAGCTCGAACTGTAATTTACCTGCTAAATTGTCCTTTAAAAAGTCGTGTCAGCCACGCACTTCACATAGTTTCAGGCGAGTGGTTATAGGATTTGGCAGCGATGGCGCCACCGGCTAATCGAAAAACAGTTCCGTGCAGCGCTTTTAAAGGAAATATGTTATGGGTTAAAATAAAAGAGAAGTTTTAGCCATTAATGCGCCTTCAGTTTTAATACAGCCAAGCATCTTTACCTAAGGCATCATCAGGGCTAAAAAGGAAAAACAAAACATCTTTTCAAAGCATTAAAGGCTGGTTGCTACCAAATTAACATGTGCAGCATCTAGCCCTACAGAGCAGTGACACGACGTAGTATTATTGTATATAACTCTATGGTGGAGCCTTAATGGGTTAGCTGCAAGGGACACTGCAGAGAGAAACCAAAGGGCGTCATAGTGAAGCCGATGCTGTGAAGAGTGATTTCTTAGACCTAGAACGCGCGATTTTTGTTGTTGGAGAAAACAACGTTATTTTAAGCCTAAGAAATCCGCTCTTCCGTTGTTTTTCCCTCCATTTTTATGCTGTGCACCTTGTAGTTATGACCTCCAAAACTCATACTGGTGCCAATATGGCGGCAAATGTCAATGCTCTATTGAGTTCTCTCTCGCAGCACGTAAAGGAACGCACAAAGCAATACCTTTAAGAACAACAAACAAGCCACGCGCCTCCTTAATTATGGCCCGAGTAAACTTTTGGAACGTCCTCGTGCACCTGGGAGAAATATGCAAAGGTTAACGATATTACTGTCACTAGAGTGCACCATGGTATTTTCTTTATATCCTTCGGCGCCATCTATTGGCATTAATATCGTTAAACTTTACAGCTTGCTTCAAGGTGAACGAGGACGTACTAAATTTTTACTCAATAATTCAGGAGGCTCGTGGCTTGTTTGTTGTCTTAAAAGCTATTTCTTTGTTCATTCCTTTGCTTGCTGCGAGCAAGCGCTAGAGAGAACTAGATGGCACTCCGATGGCACTTGACATTCCAAACTTGCGTTTGGTGGCAACCCGCCTTTAAGATCTCAAGTTTTAAATAATCAAAATCTTTGATGAAATTCCTTGTTCCTTTTTTTAAACTGTCATCAACAAACCCACAAAACAAACTGGGTTTTTACAGCCAAATTCTCTAAAAGTTTCTCTTCACAGCTTCTCACGACAACTTTTGCCAAAATAGGGCTTTAGATGAGCCCGTTAGCAAAAAAAGTTTTTTGTTAAAATAACTAGTTTTCCTCCAGACATAATGGCTGTCGCTCATTCTCATACTGTTTTTCAACATTACGAGATTAGGTGTGTAATTTCTTCCAATTTGGTTTTTGAGTTTGCTACCTATTCAAAAACTTTTTCTCTCAAATATCAACAGGTATTGGGTAGGAGTCTGCCCAATTCCGGAAGTCAGAAGATTAGATTTGTCCCCGCTCTTCTTCCACATCTGAATGTCACAATCTTGGGTCGGGGGGAAATCCGAAAATGTCCCTGTATCTTCTTCCCAAGAATTGTTTAGATCTTCGCCGGTCCCTTCAACCAGGTCAGTATTTGCTGCAAATCGTTATTTTGTGGGTGGTGCAAACAGTAAAATAAAAGTGCCACCTGACTGGCAAAGCCCCCACGATAATTTTATGTCTTTGTGGGGCTTTGCCAGTCGGGTGGCACTTTTATTTTACAGGTCAGTATTTCGACTGCTCTCAGTTTTTGCTCTCTTCCGTGAGTTACCCAAGTCCAAGTTGGTCACTGTTTGAGGCCGTGGAGCTGGAAGCAAGCAGTTATTTTGTTGACTACAATATGGCATCTGTATTTTTTACGGAAAAAAAGCATTCCTTCACAACCTGCTTTCTATTTCTATTTCCCAATTCTACTTCACTTCAAATCTAAACGCTGCTTTGAAGAGAATATAGAAGTTGTCGGTCAGTAAGCTTAGAGCTTTTTCAAGGATCGAGCAACAGATGTTAAGTGGGAGATACCACCATGAGGAGAGTTTTTTTTTTCGCATGAGGGAGGAAACCGGAGTACCCGGAGGAACCCTCGTGCAACGGGCGGGAATCAGCCGGAAAAAACCCGTACGTATACACTTCCCTTCACTAGGATCGAACCCATGTCTGTAAGAAGCCAGAGATGTAGGCTACAGCTGGGACCAAGACGCCTATCGAATCTGACGACCCATTGCTCGCAGCTACCCGTGCACCCACGCAGCTACCTGTGCTTTATCATAACAGATTCGGATTTCGGAATCTACTTGTTCCAAAGCTTTCAAAATAATAGGGACTCAGTTAGCTTATTACTGATCTGTGAAACATCAACTCGTAGCCCCCAAAGAAGCGCTCTTTCACTTCATAGCTCCTGCAACCTACTAAGCAAATGGTTTTTATTCCCCACTCCTAAGTTATTTGCCAGAGTTTTACGTTATTCTCTCATGAAAAGAACGGGTTATTTTTATTTTAATTCTGCGTTTCTAGCTTAGAAGAAAGAAAATGAGCTTCCATGATTTTTCGAAACACGGACGCTGTTCGTATCACACAGGCCCCCAAAATATGCAATTACCGAACAGACAGCAGTCCAGATTTAAGTTTTCCACTCAATTCTGAATCATCTGTCTACACAGCTAGGGAACTATACAGTGGGCATTACATCAGGGGGTCGCAACTGTAATAGCAACAACGCATTCCAAACCTTCGCACTCTGCCTTCCTTCCAACGCTTGGCCGACGTCAGTAACGGCAATATGGCGCCAGCCAACTTCCGGTTCTGGTCTGAATGAGATCTGATGAGATTCGCCGAAGGCCAGTCCTACAATATATTTATTTATTTATTTATTTGATTTTAAAAAATTATTATAACCTCCTCTATAAAGAGCATGATAGCAATTTCAGATTAAAACAAAAATTTCACGAATCTCATTCAGGCGAGAGCAGAGGCGAGAACTGGGTACAACCGTAGGCGCCGCCATATAAAAAAATATGGCGGTGCCTGGTTTTATTCCGTTCTCGCCTATGCTCTCGCCTGAATGAGATTCGTGAAATTATTACTTTAATCTAAATTGCTATCATGCTCTTTGTAGGGGGTTATAATAATTTTGTAAATAAAATAAATAAATATATTGTAGGAATACATTGCAGTTTACCTACCATGTGTCGTCCTGGGATACACATTCCATAATTCATCATTTGTGTCGTAATTGTGCGATGAAGGTAATGCGTGTATTGAGCAGGTTACCACAAATGTGAAAACGCTGTATATCTTGAAAATGATCCAAACATAGATTTCTAAAATCGAACAGCTATTGGAAACTTAGTTTAATCTTTTGCCTGTGCCAGGATAAATTTTGCAAAAAGTATCACAGTGTAACTGTAGCCATGCGTGTTTTACCCTACTCGTCGGACTTGTGTTTCTCCAACACGATGTACCCCATGAAAATCATTGTGGCGGCTGCCATCCCATAATCTCAACGCGGAAGTATCGACGTTGGCTGCACCTTCAGTCGTGCATGTGCTTGCATATATCGTCCTAGATTACATATTAGCAAGACTTTATAGGGTTGGGGAGCAGAATTTGTAACTGAGATTCCTTCTGAAACGTCTATAATTCATTCCTATTAGTTCGGTCTAAGTTTATAGATGGCGCCATGGGTTTTATGTGGGAATTTCTACTCAGTTCTCAGCCTAAAATTAAACTGAACGAAACTAGCGTATATTTTATTATTTTTTAGTTTAGCTTAGTTGTAATTTAGTTTACTTTAGATTTGGGCTGAAAAATAAGCAAAAATTACCAGATGGAACGCGTGACGCCCTCTGAAACTCGCAAGGAACCAATAGGAATGAATGTATCACGTTTCATTAGGACTTTTTAGAGTTACAAATTCTCCTCCCCAACCCCCCTACAAATTTTTTTTATATTAGGCATTGCCAGCAAATGTTAGGTATACCAGACCTAGCAAGTCAAGAGGTCCAACCGATTAGGACGGGCCCCAAACTTCAAGTGAAGACCTGAAGACTGAGTCAAGAATGGCAGCTTTTATGTGCTCCCAAACAATATACACCCGGCTGAAACCGTGTGCAGGTAGCGGTTCCAACCGGTTAAACAGTTGTACACGCTCCCTACCTACCGCCGTGCACTCTGTTTCTGGCTGTGTTGTCAGCTATTGGCCGTGTGCACCACGCAGCACGTATTAAAAAGGGACAGCATGAAGTGTTGGATTCGTGATGTTCTGTGTATGATATGTAACAGCCTGTTACAAATAATCCAAAAGACAATAATTTCCCAATCATCACTATTCACACAATGGGTTTGAAAGTTAAAATAACGGGTTGACAAACGGTGGTGGAATAAATCTTTGTGATTTAGTACAGAATAGTTTGTACTATTTTCTTTTATTGCGTTGTGGTGTGAAGCAGTACAAAGGCGTTACCGTAAATAGCCTAATAAACACCATAAGCTGTTAAAAATAATTCGATAAAAAAGGGGGTAGGCCGTAACAAAGTTATACTTCGAATGTTAGTACTTCTGTCCAGGGAGGGTGTTTAGGCCTAACACAATCGTGGAAAATTTGGCGGTTATGTGATCATTCACGTGCATCAGCTGAGTTCGGTCGAGCATTAACGCAATGGCTTTATTCCCATTTCTTCAGGAATCTAGTTTTATCAGTTATTTAGCTTGCTTTATGTATGACCATGAGTCCATGAAAAGTTCCGTAGGAACGATGAGTAACACACTT
>JAHWFP010215071.1:0-24919 GCA_023313725.1 Lithobius niger
ATTGCGGATAGCATGGAAGCAACGTTGCCCCCATGGAAGGAAGGCAACGTTGCTTCCGTGCTACCCGCAATTGCAGTGCAGAATGAAGTTTGATCCACTCAATAGCGAAAGAGCTCCAGAGCTGAAGTTTGAAAAATTCCTTTAGCATGACTTCAGTGACATGATGGCAACATGATCAAGTTCAGCAGCTTCGGCTAATCTCAGTTCTAACAGGATTCATACTCCACCTCTCACTCCAGTATTGGAGGTTTGTATTATAGGAACACAGACCCCTTGATGTGTAAATATAAACAAACGAATGCTCAAACTCAAACAGTCAATATTTCTCAGTATCGTGACTTTACGATAGGCATCTGTTGGAAATAAATAGTAAATTCACATCCAGTCTCCTATCTTCATTAGGCAGCTTAAATGCTTGAAGTCTGTCTTCATGGTTGTATGCACTTCGAATGTTGAAGGGACGATACAAACTTGAAGGCTTACGTGGCCTCCTGTAATCCTTAGGCCCATTCTCTGCTCCACTCTGCAGGTGCCAAGAAAAGCCAAGTTGCTCACTAATTCGTCTACTGATCAGGAACTTAGATCGTTGGAAAAGCTGGTCTCTGGAGGTCCATGAGCTGGCATCCTGTCATGATTTTGTGCTGAATTGCGAGAAACTCAAAGCTTCACAGGTGTCTAGTCGTTTCTGGAGAGTATAAGTCCTGTCCCAAGCAATCTTTTGGGAAATGCGATGCCATTGAGAGCTCTCCTGTTGTGAGTACCCATATCTCTTGATGTGATCCTGCATTGCTTTCCAGAACAGCCTGTGATATTGTAATTGCCTTCCCATCGTGAAGCTTTGGGGAGGAAAGCAGCTTCACCACATTTTGCTCTGACACTGCAATAGATAGTCAGTCGACTTTTTCTTGACCTGAACCAGTGAAGGCTTCCATGACTTCTTCATCCCACCGCAAAATCAACGTCATTGCTGGGTCAAATATGAGACAGTGCTGGGTCACATGTGGAAGAAGAGCTATCACTTGTGTTAATTTGATCAAGTGTTTCAGCCAACTCAGGAGTCACTAATGTTGCCTTATGCTTTGCCTCCCATTGGCATTGTGCCTTGTTTGTATGTTTGTTTGTTTTGTTGTTCGGTTTGTTTGTCTTGTTTGTTTGCTTGTGTTGTGCTGTCAACGCCATCCAGCGACGCGCAACAAGAGCAAATGGTGAAAGAAACAAGATGCGATGACAGAACCCAAAAGATGAGCCACAACGCTGTCTCCAACACAACACGGGTAAATTTATTTGAATATCTTTCAGTTTTTTATAATTTCCCCCAATGTATTGTTTTAACAATAATTTTTTTAATGAATCTTTAACTGATGACACCCTAATAATAATGCACATAAGAATCGTTAACTGCAACTTTCAGGCACCACTACCATATTAAGTAATGTACAGCCATCCATTGATACTTTTGCCACTTTGGTTGCTTCTTTGGCAGCTTGAAACAAGCAAGTAACCGACACATTCGACGGAAGAGCGCAAGAAGACATTGCATTATAACTTGAAACAATCCGCAGCGAAGGCTTGAAAGGAAAACAGAGCACATATTTCATCAAAATAAGCCTCAGCAAGATGGAACGATAAGTCGAAATGCACAAACATCCTTTTGGACTGAGGGCTTAACCTCGGGCATAGGATAAACGGTTGGACTAAGGCCATCGAAGCACAATTTGCAGCTCTGCTCGCCAGTTTCCCTCGCGACTTTGTCACTGCTACAAACATTGGTTTACCCTTCTTTTAACCCTTTAACTGTTACAATCGAGTACACACATGCAGCAGTTTCTTGCCTGCTGTGCTACAATCTAGTATAATCGAGCACAAAAAACAACTTATGAAGTGTGCTGCTATATATTGAAACGTTAATTTTACTTCCTGACCACTAGATGGCAGGGCACACCAGTAAACTAGAAGGTCCTGTATTGGGCAGCTGTTGTGGCGCGCTTCCCAACGCTCTTTACAAAACAAAAATGGCTGGACAGCTAGTGGGTTGCCTGCACCAGAATTTGTTCAGTTATGCACGACAAATGAATCAGATGATGAGTTTATAGAGATATTGAAAATGAAAAAGAAGAATATGAGAACAATATTTGCTTGGTTTTAGAGGAATCTGACAAAGAAATAAATGAAAGTGAGGCAGACTTTGAACCAGTTTGGCCTACGCAAAACAAGCAACTACAAATTATGAAGTAAATTTTGTAGAAATACCCGGTCGATCGCAGAGCCCCAAAATGCAGACACTACTTCAGCAGATACTACGTCTGACTGCACGGCACTTCCCAATTAATGTTACTGATAAACTTTATATTTGTCTGTTGCTACTTTTTCTTAGCACAGTATGTTTTTTTTAAGGTTTTTTGGGTTGCAGTGAAAGGATTAAAAAAAAATGACAAAAATTTGGATGGAAGGAACTCCAATGTAGGAAAATGAAGGGCAGACGAGTTAATGGTGGGAAAGGAGGGTGGGGGTGATGGTAAAACAAAGAAAGCTAGTAAATTAGCTGCCATGTAACCGTAGATGATGTTTCATCTCTGCAGTATAGTTTGTCTATATCAATGGAAGTTTTCACATTGCCTCGTTATGAAGACAAGAAGCGTCAATGGTATTTGGTAGAAGACAGAGGTAAACAACGAAGTGGCGATTTGGCAACATTTGTTACATTGATCCTTTGTTTACACTTGGCTTACAAACTTCACCTTTACATTTCGAACATAGACCAAGTCATGGACACAATAGTTGGATGGCTTATGAAGTTATGAACACGAGACAAATAACACTAGGGATATTGGCTAGATGCAATGCACGTTTGGTGGTCTTTATGGCAGAGTGAAAACTGCGCACAAAACTGCACAGCACAATACAATTCTTCCACACTAGCTGTACCCCGGCGTAACATGCGCCGGTCTAGCTGGCTCCCGCATGCGCGAGTGATAAACTTTACTTGGTAGCATAAATTGAAAAGGGCTGCCAAGCCCCCCCCCCCATCCCCCCAATATGTGGTTAGATTTCCCTCTGTTGCCTGTCCGGTTCCCCCCCCCCCTCCTTTCTACTCTTGCTCCCTTGGAACCCCTAGTGTTTTGTTTTATCAAGGAAGTAAATGACTTTCAATGGAGGGCAACACAACGTGACTGAATTGCCCGTTTTTTCCGTTTTGATGCCAAGCACGAAAAGCCCGCCATAACAATCGTGCATGCAACGAATGTTATTAAACTAACGTTCAAACTTGCCAACTCGGCTCTGTATTGTGTTTGTAATTGTTACAGCGCATATCCGTTTACATTGACGGTCGCTCGTCCTTTTTCTTTGCTACCGTGGCAAGAATGAACCCGCTCGCCCTCTTGCTGATTGTTGAAGCTTCGTTTGTTTAATCATGATCCCTCATCACCATCATCAAGTCTGCTCCTAAGCGAAATAAATATATAGATGGCTACATGAGGCTAAAGAACTCTGCAGAAGCTGACAATAATCAGAATACTTATCCAGACAGGTATAGCCAAAAAGTACCCAAGTAAAACACTACAGATTGATACAATGTGTTACCCTACCTAAAGTCGGGGAGCCTTTTCATTTCATATTTAACGCTCAATTTCCAAAACACAATAAGGCACTGTATTCTGCAAATTTTCGACAGTGCTTGATGGTGATGTTATACTTCATCCAACTGTCTTCATCAGGTTGCTTTAAAATCATGATCCCCTTTGGTTTACATTATCTGCTAGGTTTGAACTGACAGCACACGTCTTCAACTTTGATGCGAGTCTCTCTCTCTCTCTCAGATTGTCTCTAACTAGGTATTGCATAGCTTTACTTGGTAGCATAAATTGAAAAGGGCTGCCAAGGTGCCCCCCATCTCCCCGTTGTGTAGTTAGATTTCCCTCTGTTGCCTGTCCTGTCCCCGTCCCCCCTCCACGCATTCATTAACTCATTTTTAATGTGGTTCAAAACCCAAAACCGGCATTCAAAATAAAGCCGAGATGATGAATATCCAAGCCCCGTCAGCTCTTGCTATTCAATACCTAGTTAGAGACGATCTGCGAGACAGGCTCATAGTCGAGTGGAAGGAACGACCCGACAAGTATTGTAGACTACGGACATGGCCAAATTCAAACCTAGCAGACGATGGAAACCAATGAGACCAAGATTTTCAAGCAGCCTGATGAAAACAGTTGGATGAAGTACAACATCACCATCAAGAACTAATGAAAATTCACATAATACAGTGCAGTACTGTGTTTTCAGATTGAGGGTTAAAATATTAAATGGATTTCCAAAGCAATCTTAAGCATCTTGTTACTAAAAATTCTCTTGACTTTATCCTCATAATGAATATCGTGGTCCACACAATATTGTACTGGGAACTTGTAGACGTGCTTACCTTTCTTTAGACAGTAATTCTTCATGCATTTTTGATAATTGTTCAGAACTACTGCCTTTCGTCTGCATTAGGTCTGCTATGTCTTGTTCCTGTAAATTGTTATGTAAACGATGTCAATCTCCCAACTATGATAATTACAACTATAGTAGAATATACAAGGAATAATGCACTTACTAATTTAATCTTCTGATTACTAAGAGCTTCACTCCTGTCTTCACTAGATTGAAATTTCCTTTGTAAATCTAATTTGAATAACACAAAAATAGGAAAAAAATCAATATCATGAATAATGAATATTATGTGCATCAAAGACATCAGAATCAAGAGTCGAGAGACAAGATGCAATAAAGTTCGCTAGATGTTCTTATCACTAGATAAATCGGACACAGATTGGAACGTGGGTGTTGGGCATTTTTTTTCTCGAAGCATCCAAAAAACAAATTGTGTTGATGACAGAATAGAATTTTTCCTCAGATTGTTGTGATTTCATGCCCAAATTTCGATAAACGTGTGCTTTTGTTCAGGAGAAAAGCAGTGCTTTTTAAACAATAATTTAGCAAGTTTATTATTCAATAACGTGCAATTGTATGTAATTAGTGTTAGCTGAGCTTGAATGTGTGCATGTGATGGGTGCAAAGCATATACGTGCAGGATAAGTAGGTTAAGCAGCTTACGGTTTTAGCGGGGGTGCGCGTTACGAGAATAAGTTAGCTGAGCCAATAAATTTATTTTTATTTATTGGTATTCATTCACTCATATTCGGTGCTACGTCGACAGGCAGATCTAATAATGGTGGTGGTTGTTCATGCGAATCGTCTTTGCTATTATCGTCCTAAAAAACAAGATGGCCACATTGTCGTGGCGTGGTGCCTGCCAGTCAACAGGAGTGACAAGGAAAAAGTCAGGTGCTGTTTGTTTGTTCACTACACTCACTTGCAGATATAGACAAGGAGAGTTCAATAGTTTCATTAGCACAAGCCTGGGACAAAAGATTGTTGCGTTTTATTAAAAACAATCAGGGGTACAGCTATATTGTGATCTGGGACTGTCATTATCACTTGGTTTAGTAATGGTGATGTTGCGCTACTGAGCACTGTACTGAATTGAGATAGCAAGTTTGGCAGTGAAATCTATTTGCTGTGCAACTGGGAACAGTCAAGTGTTGTGCAAAGGAACAGTGCTACGGGGGCAACTGGTTTTGCACATTTCCATTAATAGTGATAATTGGGCCCGAAAGACGGTTACTACAAGGTAAAGTCACTCACCATGTATGCAAAAATTCATGAAAATATCAACAAATTTATCCAACTTACTGAGCATTTCGTCTACTTGGCTGAGCTGTTTATTAGGCAGCTGCGCCAGAAAATTTGTTTTTATTTTTGTCTAAACTTGACTTTGATTTTCTTACATGTTAACTTATGATGTATGCACGATCGTACATAGCGGAAAAGTGCAGGGATTTTCGGTCAGGCTTGGGGGTGATATACACTGTATGGGGAATTTGGGACTTTGAATTGTGGGTTAAACAGATACAACCGGAAGTAGTTTGGTGAATGCATTTTCAAATATGTTAGTGCTGGTAGCACAGACACTATGTTCAGTGAGGGCACAAGCAGACTGACAGCTGGGGGAATGGGGGGGGGGGGGCAAATACCGGCACTGACTATTCTTTGACCTCTATTATCCTACAAAGGTCTCATTACCTAAAAAAAAATGGCCCTGGCCACCAACTCTGTGGTATCTGTGGACTTGCCAGATTGCCTCTGAGGGAGGAAATTACAAAACGGTACAAATAAAAGGATAACATTTTTGAAGAAAGTGACACTGCTATTGCAATAACAACATAGGTTTGACAGAACGTAGCACCCAGAAAATAATAATTATATTCCACCCAGGAAATAATATTCGGTGCAACCGTAGCAAGAGCCTTTAACAAGAAATGATAGCATGCATTATTTTTACCTGCAAAGTCTAGTTGCAGTTTCTGCTTTTCTTGCTCAATAGCATTTGAGGAGAGCTCAGAAGCATGCAACTTCTCATTCAAATCTGAAAAAGTAATAAACTTGTAAATAAAAAACAATTAAAAAATAGGACAAAAACTAAACAAAAAAGATTTTGTATTCAACTGTGTGTGAGCCATCCTGAAATGTCTTGTTTAAAATCACCCTAATTTCGTAAACCTTTTGGTTGGAAACTATCTACCGTAACGTCAACTGGCTACAAGTTTAATGGCAGGTAATAATATCTCCAACAGTTGTTACAGCAGATTCTTGAGTTGCTGTTAAAACGTCTTGAGGTACAAACATTTTTACTGTTCCAGGTGCTTCCATTACATGTTTCTTACAATCATATTCTACGTTGGTTCCTTACACACCATTCTCATATTGGCTAGTAATAGTTGCGAACATTTTTCAACATCCTTCAGGTTACACGTCAGCAACATACTGACTAAAGAAACAACTTTTTTTTAATGTAACTTTGACCTCGGGCTAGTCTTTGGAAATTTACAAGATTAACTTTTTAATTGACCAACACAATTAAAATCTCACCATTATGGAACCGCAAAATGATTATTGACTTTATGTAGAAGAGAACAATATATAATCAGATAAAATATCCAGTCTTACAGCTAGCTTAAAATTTTGTTATCAAAGTAGTGCACACAAACTCAGAACTCGTATAACAAAGAAATTTCCTGTCTCTTGGATTCGTTAGACACAGATTTCGCAGTACTACTAGAATAAATCTTGATTTCCAGGCAGGACCTTTGATGAACTATTTTTTTTACGTCAACCTTGAAACAAAATTAATTTTTGCTAGAGTAGTTTCACAAGTTTGAAAAATGAACCAAGCTCCACTGCTCACAGATTGCGTCAAAAATTGATACTTACTATCTAAGACTTCTTGAAGGTTAGATTGCTTATCTTTAAAATCTACCACAGCATCTTCCTGAAAACCCAAGTCAAAATACAATTAATCCGTATTGTTTTGCAGCCAACAGAAAAAAATACAGAAAGGCAAAGTACTAACTGAATCCCTGAGTTTTATCTTGAGTTCACTAGCTTCTCTTTCTTTGGTTTCTAGCTTTAATTCTAATTCTGTTATCCTAGTTTCCTTGCGATTTAAGTCATCGGCTACCTGTAATGCTTGAACTTCTACTTCATCCTAGGAGAAATAAAATTAATTAATTTGTATAAGATGGCAAAGCACTACATAATAATAAAAAAAAAAGCATGCAAACCACAGACAGCTGATTCTTACCTTACTGGATTCTACATTTCTAATTTTATTTTCAGCCGTATTCAACTTATTCCTTAGCTGCTCTATATCATCTGTTAATTTAGCAACTGTTTCCTCGGATTGGAAGAGCTGCAACAACAAACCATCTAATATACAGCTATAACCTTTTTCACTGCTAAAACATAAAACACAATGGGGGACCTGTGTTTTGTGGTTTTGAAACAATCAAAATAAAATTGAGCTATTAAAATGGTGCGGAAGGAGTATTATGGGAGTGGCAGCTTGCAATATTAGCTCTAAGCTATCATATCCCAATCAATGACCCTGGAACGGCCTAAAAATATTCTCAAAAATGAAAACATTACACAGATCTTGAAACACCGACAGCGTGGCCTACAACTCGTAGTTAACTTGGTAATGTGTCACTGGACCAACCCCGTAAGGGTCACCATGTTACTTAGATTAGCTGTTGTTTAAGAGTGCAGTGTACCACTTGTCAAATCCCAAACAAATCTTCCAAGGCCAAGAAATCTTAACGACCTCTTGCTATAGTTAAGGAAAAAACTATTGTAAAATAGTAAAGTCACACAAAGAGTTAAACATGGTTTATGGGAACATATAGGAGCCTTAAATAAGAGCATGTCCAACATAGTCCTCTTGGTGCTAGTGATACGTTCTGACCAAATTTGATATTGGAATAGGGGCTTATTCATTTTTTCCAACAAAGATAAGATTCCATTATAGCAAATTTCAAGCCTATATGCTCAAACCTTGAATAGTAGATCACGCAAATAGAATATTACAAGTTTTTCAGGCTACAAAAAAACCCTTTGTTGGCTTTTTCAGCTTCGAATATCTCAACGAAATACTGCGAGTTAAATAAATTAAAATATAAAATATTTCACAAAATACTGGCAACCGGCGTCTACAGTGGTTTGAAAACGACATAACTTCGGGAAAACACACACAACCACCACGCAGAAACACAACAAAGTTCCCTTGAATTTTCGGTGAAGTGCTACGCCCATTCACCTTTTACAGAAGTATCTTAACTACACAAAAAAGTCAGAAAACTACATGATGAAAGTTCGTGAATTCCAGATTTCAAAAGCATGCGCATGTTTGGAATCATCACTGACGAACATGTCCCCAACCTCACCAAAGTACAGAGAAGTGCTATTCAGAAGCTTAGAGACGATGATGAAGTGACCATTTGTTTTACTGATAAGGCCAATGGAACTGTGGTTATGGACACTTCTGACTACGATAAAAAAGTTATGGAGAAGATTGAGGCCATGGGTATCAACCAGAAAATTTATTACGAACTGGGGAATTCGGTTAACAACAAAGTTGAAGGCCTGTTGCAACGAATGTTTAAGGAAAAACTGATAGATAAAGATGAGAGAAAGAAACACTGCCCATCTGAAGATTCTGAACTTCCTGTATTTTTTGCCCAAGTTAAATCTCACAAAGAGGGATTTCCCTAGAGGCTGATTACCTCGGCTAAGAAGGCCCCGATTAAGAAGATTGACTGGAAGCTGGCGGTGAGGCTTAAGAGATACGTACGGGGAAAAGTGGACTTAAAAACACCAATGGTCTCCTTAATGACATCAAACAATTGGAAATTTCTCCTCAACACAGATTGGTCTCATTCGATGTGAAAGAGCTTTTCCCTAGCCTCCCGCACTCGTTGCTTCTGCGCATGTTTGATGAATCGGCATACAGACTTGGGATTGATGATCATCAATACCAAGTCGACAGGGAAATGTTGAAAGCGGTTCTTTCCATGATTTATGTTAAATTCAAAGACTTGGTGTATTAGCAGGTACGCATGGGGGTACTCCTGCTCCCCGGTGCTTTCGGAAATCGTCATGCAATTTGTTGAAGAGTTCGCCATGATCAGTTTCCCTGAGATGAGTTTGTGGAGGAGATTTGTGGATGATTTTGGCAGTGGTGATGGCTCATGACCTTCCTGACCTTCCTGCTATGCTAGAGAAGTTGAACTCGTGGAATGCAGCAGTCCAGTTCACTCAGGAGGAAGAGAATGAAATGAAACTCCCCTTCCTTGATGTTTTCTTTCCAGAACTTAGAATTCCATAGAATATGCACCTTACAGGAAACCTTGTCACGCGGGGAGGAATTCCGTGTGATTCGTGTCAACCTCAATCCCTGCTCCATGCCGTGGTTGCCAACGAAACGTGCAGAATGGTTGAACATTCCTCCAGTCGTGACACTGCAGACACCACTTGGAAAACACCAAAGAAAGGTTTCTTAGGCTTGGATTCCCAGCTGGGATGGTGAACAGAAAGATGAAATGAGCATGGCATCTTGCGAAAGTCAGAATGAGAAAGACAATTCCACGAAAGATGGTGAAGGCCCGACAGAAGTCTTGACCTTTGTGCCAAGAGTTAGCGAAAGTCAGAATGAAATCGCTCAACACCATCTCAGAACACAACACCCCATTGCCTGGGACAAGGTTTCCATCCTAACGAATTCCAACACTCACAATGATGCACATCTGAGGGCCCTAGAGTTTTTGGCAATTAGACGATTCACAACATTTAAACATCCAAACACACGCTTGTTTTTGAAATCTGGAATTCACGAACGTTCATCATGTAGTTTTCGGACGTTTTTTGTGTAGTTAAGATACTTCTGAAGAAGGTGAAAGGGTGTAGCACTTCACCGAAAGGGAATTTTGTTTTGTTTCTGCGTGGTGGTTGTGTGTGTTTTCCCAAAGTTATATAAAATATTTATTTGCCACGTGCTTAATCCACCTGTAAACGTAACAGTTTTTGTGAAAGACGTTAATCTTAGTAACGTTTGGAAACACATGACGATCAAGATGAAAACAACCAATTCCACTCCATCGTCAGATATTTACCACTAATCAAGTTTTAACTTATGAGAAGTGAGAACGCTAGGGGACAGCTCCTAAACTAGGAAGTGCAGTAATTACACTGGTTTAAAGATTTTTTTTAACTTTAGTAAGCTCCCGACGTCCTCTCTTGTCCTTCCTTAAGCCAATGAGTGAGAAATTGTCACTCTGTCTTGCGGTCATACAGCTAATTGGGTCAGCCAGTCTTGAAAATTAGGTTAGCTGGCTAATTCGGTTAGCCAATCTTGAAGAAAATTAGTTTCAAGAGAAGGGTTTAAAGACTTATTGGTGAACAAAAACAGTACCACATTCCTTACATAAGTACTCAGACACTAATTTCCATGAGATGCAAAACCAGTTGGTTATTCGAAGCCCAACGCTTTTTTGAGCCCCGCTGCTCACCATTATTGAGGGATGGGTATGTACATTTCTTTGTTATTGTAGGCTAGAATACATGCCTGATGAAGTTAAAGTATGCACAACAAAGCTTGTCCAGTAATTGTGTGAAACATGACTGCTTTGACAAGCCACAATACAGTTTTAATTTGGGATGATCCAACACTTGTTATGAACTTAGCTAAGTGTTAAACGGTCGTACTCATAAGTTTAACATCTATTTCAAAACAGCAGCCGGTGCTTATTCAAAGCTTGTTTTCTTTTCGCATGAGGTAAACCCCAGCACTTGTTTGAGACTGGATGCTTTAACCCAGGTGGTGAGCTATGGAGGCCTGTTAACCTTTAAAGTGCTGGCGACGAGTATACTCGCCAAAAACACAAGCACAGCTTTGAGTCCTAAAAACAGAGTCCAAAGTATGCACGAGATGGCCAACAATGGAGAAATGACAACAATACTAGGTTCCCTTAACAAGCCGACTCCACAGAGACGGCCGTGGCCAAGCTGGTAGAGGCGTGCGCCTGGAAGTTAAAGAGCTCCTTCAAGTTGCTAGTTCGAGTCCCGTCCATGTTACCCCTACTTTTATGGAGACAGAAAATTATTTCAGCAGTCAAAGGGTTAAAGTGAAATTTAAGGTCTTTGAGAATAGAGTATAAATATCAATGATATTTAGCCAGTAACTAAAATATTTTCGAAGAGTAGGTAAAATGGTATTTAGGATAAATTACACTGCTCTTCATAATGCTAATCCACGGGCCTTTGGAAATAAGTTTTAACAAGATTACCATACATAAACTACCTATTCAACATGAATCGTGGGTTATCCATTGTTGTAAGAGGGCTATTGTAAGAGTTGTGTGGCTAACAGTACAGTATTCCATTTTTTCCCCCCAGGACTACCTTCCTGCTCAGGGCCGTAGGAAGCAGATTAAAAGTGGTATGGCGCACCCAAATCAGCTAGGGAGGGGGGGGGGGGGGTTTGAGGGTGCATTGTGAAATTCCCCAGCAGGGTCCCGGGCCGAACCCCAGAAGTTGAAGCAATTTCTGGTACAGTAGCGAATTATCTGGCTCTGGACGCCATCTTTTGAACAAATATTTAAGATTTTTTTTTTTTAGTTAAAATGTGGATCACTTACAGCAGGGGCATATCTAGGTATTTATGGTGGAGGTGGGGGATAGTGCAGATAACTCTTTTGGGGACTTTTTTTTGTTTGTTGTTTGTAGTTCGCCCCACCAACTGGGGTGCATTTTTTCGACCGACAGTGACATTTTAGTTGGTGTGCCCCCCCCCCCCCCTTATTTCGGCCATGAAGCTACTGTGTGCTATTTATTCAGCGTAAGAGTTAGACGGGAGAGGAGCAAATTTTTGTGTTTATATAAGCTGTTAATGTACCCAAATTACATGAGGTCGATGGGAAGTCCAGTGTTTTGAGTCCTAGTCGGGATAGCTTATTTTTTACTCAGATTAGTGTACCTTGTAGATAACAAAACCAGTCTTTAATGCTGCCTGTTTACTTATCCTGTTTACCTTGTGATTTGTTTTTTTGTTTACGTCAGGTCATTTTAGAACATTACCCTTGTGTACGTAGTATGTAATAAGTACTTCATTCCCCGCAAACCCCCCTCCCCCCCACAATGAATGTAGGCGATGTTTCCTATTCTGTTAGACAAAACTTACTTTTGAGAACGTTACTATCGGTCGGCTGTTTTGTTGGGCTTTCTCTAAAGTTTGGTGTTGATCACTTGCTGAAGCTTGCATGCTTAGCGTTTCTTTTAATTTTCCCCAAAACCCTCTTTTCTTGGCCAAGCTCATTGTCATTTATAGGGTGGGGGAAAATAAAAGTTACGCTCAGTTTATGCATGGACTTGTATACTACCGCACTACGTGATAGTGTAATTATAAGGTTTATTACGCTAGCTGGACATGCTACTCATCAAACCTCGGCAGGAAAGCCACGCGCGTGTTACACGGACGTTTCAAAAGTTTGACGACAGCACACGCATTGTGTGTGTTTGGATATATATGGTATTTTAAAACTTCTGTGCTGAAAAGTGGTACGGCAAATGCCGCACCAGCCGTACCGTTTCCTATGGCCATGTTCCTGCCTGTCATAAAAATCTTACCCAACATTAACTGAATATGAAAAATTAGTTGAATACAGGTATTTGAGGCATAGAAACACTTACAAATCCACTTAAATAAACTGTACACTACGAAAAATTAGTTTTGAAAAATAATATTTTTTTGTACCACATATCTAAGCAAATGCCATTAAATCCTCACAATTAAATGTACGGTTTTTCTTTTTTTTTTTGGGGGGGGGGGGGGGGGTGATACCACACAGGCATCAGAGTGGCCTTGAACAAAAAAAAAGCTGACAAGTATTTTTGAGAAAAAATAAGGAATTTTACGGTTCGTATTAAGGTTGCTTTTAACATTCATTTAAATGGACGACCTGCCATTAGTTCAAACTGAATTCAGAAGTACAAAAAAAATAATAATAAACCGAAAACTTAATGAAAATGTTGCTCAGCACAAAAAAGCTGAAATCAGCTAATTAGCTGAAAATTCTCATGCCTGACCACTACAATAAATAGAAAGAAATGCAAGAAACAAAATATTAGGGATCGGCGGATATGAATTTTTACCGATCCGATACCGATGAAAGGTAAACCAATCCGATGCTAATGCCGAAATCGATAATAATAAAAATAAATACAACTAACAATTTAATTTCCACACGAATGCAACTTCAGTTTCTGGTTTTGCACGTGTTCCAACTGCAGAGATTTTCCAAAAAGTTCTGTGCAGCAACAACAGCATTTTTACACTTATTCCTACTTACGGCTACAGTGCATTCATCTTCCCAGTTAGATTTTAAATTGGTCGCTCTAAAACTTGAAGTGTCAGAACTATCAAGTGCTGCATTTTCATTATAAGCTAAGCAAATGGCTTTGCTTTTCTCACTTGTTTGTTGCTATTTTTGCCGCGCTTGGTGGCAGTTTTGTTGGGAAGACAGCTGCGTTTCTAGTAGTAATGAATACCTGTATCGGAATCCTTACAGTGGTCCGATACTGATGTGGCAAAAATACCGATAAATACTGATTATATCGATACTAATATCGGACTATCCCTACAAAATATTATAAACTGACGACAATGACAGTGTTACAGAAATCTGCTTTTGACGTTACCATTACCTTATGACTATCTTGTTCTAGCCTCTCGCTTCGTCTTCGCTCCTCCTCCAGGGCCACCTGGAGTTGATTCATTTTCTCAACATTGGCTTCAGTTGTTGACTGGTAAATACCAAAGAATGTATTAGACCAAACATCACAGAAAAACAATAAAAAGCAGGAAAAAAAGGGAAATGGAAAACTTCTGTTGTCATACGAGGGACAATTTTGCTAGAAATTTCCTGGGATATTTCACATGCCGCAATTGGGGTACATCTCTTCCTGAATATACAGGATTGGGGCAAGGGTAGATTGAATCACAGACAGTACGTCGAATATCCACGCTAACCGGCCAGCGACCTTGACTTCATTCCATAATTTGCTGTTGTTTTAAGACCACTCCTTTTTCCCATTTAGGTTACTTACTGTAAAGCCCCACAGTAACAGTACTTTGTAACTGTTTTTATGTACAGTTGCATACTTTTCTCAATACTGAAACTAACCAATAATTAGAGACCACGGTTGATTTTTACTGTGTGCACACTAAGGTGAGCAAATTTTTTGTTCTCGTAATGCTAGCCAAATTACCATTTTTGCAAAATTAGCTATTTGGCCCACCACACTCAAGATATGGCCAGTATGGCGGAATGAGCAACACCTATAAATTCAGATATCAATTCAAAATTGACTAATTTGGTATCTGTGGTACGTTGCTACCAAGCAACTGCCTGGAAAAAAGAACCAAAGAATTTCCGATGGGATTTTTCGAGCAAAATTGTCCCTCTCCCTTTCTGGTGCAACGGCTTCGTCGGCCGGGAGCGTGTCAAAACTACAGCCTGGTGATGAGGAGCATGGTGTAGATGGCTGGCCGGAGGGTCTGTCATAGTTGACTAGCAAAATGAAAAGATTGATGTTTCACTTACAAGCTTAGCTTACTGTCTGTAACGAAAAGACTATTACGTCCCTAATATCGTCGAAGCCGACTGGCCTCAAAATTGGCAGCCAGATACAATGGCAAGGCATATTTACTTTGTAGTTGCTGCAGGAGTCATATGACCGATGTTGTTTGCGTTAATGCTTGGTACACCACTGTCAACTGAACAAGAATTACTCTACAGAATTTTAACCACTCAATAACATACACCCGTTTATAGTTAAAAGTAATATTTCATTAGCAGCCCCACAGCAGAATCCTTTTCAGCTTTCTGCGAATATGGCTTTCTTTCTTCAGGATAAGTATCTTTGAAAAGGTAGCAACAATGGATATTTTCTGCAGACACCTTTCTTTCTGCGGTGTACGACGCTGTGATGCCACAGAGTGACAGGATTTTATAATATTCAGTCAAATACCGTATAGGTACGAGTTGCCAACACGATTCCTGGAATACCGTATAGGGAGCGCATAAATCCTGTCAATGCGTTCTCTACGCAGCTAGCACGGGTCCAGCAAGTTCAATAATTTTTTAAGACTAGAATTTTTTGCGCTTGGAGGTGTGATAAAGACACTAAAAACACAACTTTTCTCATGGTTAAATAAAATAAATAAATTCATTACGAGCCAGTTTTACTCACATTTCAACAAAACACACAATTTATAAAAAAGTTGGTGCAAATTTTCGCAAGTCAATCAATGACATGTGCTTGAACATCGACTTTCTTCATCATGCTTCTTGCGATTAACTGCTGCGTTGGACAGCTTGTTGACATTCGCGTTATCAACATTCGCGTCATTGACATTTGTGTTGTTGACATTCGCGTTGTCAACAAACCGTCCGATGCAGTAGTTAAAAGCGCTCATAATCGCAAGAAGCCTGATGAAGAAAGTCGGACATTCAAGCACAATAACACCTGTGATTGATTGACTTTTAAAAATTTGCACCAACGGTATTTCAGGTTGTGTATTTAGTTGAAGCGTGAGTAAATTTGCACGAAAATGAATCCGTTACTTCAAACTAAACATCCCTTTAGCAAAATAAATAAATACTTTCATTTTACCCTATTGCACACATACTAACAAAATTCAACACCAGCATAAACACAAACCAATTCATTAGAAAGTAGGGGTGTGCAAAACTCGAAGAATTCTAGTCCAGTCGAGCTCCGACTGGGCTCAAGCTCGACTCGACCCCTCTCACAAAAGCTCGAAAGTTTTGAGTCTTTCGAGTTTGTCATATGAAGCGTTGCAGAAATCAATAAAACTAATTAATTAAAAATATCACCTTACATTTTTATGTGCTAAAGAGTTAATTAGTTTTGAATTTATACTTTTAGCCTAGATCGAAACTTAGCGAGGGTTGACCAGATATTTCAACGCGTGTTCTGCAGCAAGCACTGGTACAATTTTACATTGTAACTTGGCAGTTAACACTGAGCTTGAATGAAAAGTTTTGGAAAAAGGAAAAACTCTTTTAACTCAACTCGAATCATTGGCCTAGTACTCGACTCAAATTGTCTCGAAGTCAAATTATTGAGCTCGCACACCCCTATTAGAAAACAACATGTCACACCCCATTGCAAACGTTCTCAATCGTCATGCATATAAAAAAAAAAAGAAGCACAAGTTTTTGCTGTCAAGTATACATAAGTTTTTGAAAGTTTGTCATGCTTGTAGAAGAAAGTGGAAAAAAAGACAAGTCCTTTAGTTAGATGATAACAAAGAAAGTGTGTGCCGATGCTTAGAAAAACCTGGAAGTAACACAAGAGTACAAAATAGTACTGCGTTAATTATCGAAACTTAACTTCGATTTCGGCTCTTGCACCAAAACCTAAATCGAACCATAAAATTGTGAAAACCGTTTTAAAACGTTTTTCATAAAAGAGGAACTTCCTAATTAGTTTTATAAAATTCCTGCTGAAATGTATTTTTCCGCATTTACTTTACTGATGCATTAACCAACCCGTTCCCAATGCTAGTGACTACATTTATTTTTCACTTTCAGATATAGCAATTAAAACTTTACCGGACTTCCGAGCTGCATTCGCCAACTTTCATAATCTTGCAAATGTTCGATTACTTACAGCAATTTCGACAGGCTCCTAGAGGGTTGCATTTTCTTTTGTTTACATTCCACTCCTCGGTCTGTTGTTTTGCCGTCTGAATTCTTCACCGTCGTGCCGTGCATTGCCTCTGGTTTTGGTAAGGCCTGTGTCAATAAAACTACATGAACGTAAACAAGTGACCCTCAAGAATTTACAAGGTCCTTCGAGTCCGAATATCAGATTCCTAGTGGGGAAAGCACTTGAAAGTAAACTTGACAGGGAGTGGAAAACGCCAAAGCAACGATTGGCCTCAACAATGGACGAGGCTGAACGACGCGGGATGGCCTTACCAAAACCAGAGGCTGTGCACGGCAGCAGCGACTACAAATTCAAACCACAAAACAACAGACCGAGGAGTAGGATGTAAACAAAAGAATAAACAACCCTCTACGTGCCTCAAGATGACTGCTGTAAGAAATCGAAAATTTGCAAGATTATGAACAATCTACAATGTGAAAATGGGCGAATGCAGCTCGGAAATTTGGTCGGTAAATTTATGGTTCGTTTCATAGTAAACAAAGTGATGATCTTTTTAGCAATTTAAACCCTCAGCTGTCATTTAGTAGCAAACGTAAAGTTTTAAAACGGCTTGTTACTGCTATTACTGAATTCAATTAGGGTGATTCGTTAGAAGGTACATTTTTTTTAGAAGGTACAAAGTTTTTTTTAACATCATCTGAAACAGTTTTCAAGAACCAGAAGTTACCAGGAATTATTAAAAACCAAGAGTGAAACCCAAAAACAGTTTTTGTTAGTTAAAACCAAGAAAGTAAACTGATTCAGAAAAAGTAACCCCGACACAGCACTTGTCTAAACTACAGGTAAAATAAAACGGCACTTGTAAAACACATCAGTATTTTTAGACTTCAGAAAAAATTAAACATTTTTCAGCAGAAATAAATATGAATATGACCAGTTACAAAGTTTTTAAAAACTATGAATGGTGCTTCTGATAATAATTCTGAGATACGGCACACAAAGATATGCAAGGAGCAACAGCTGGTTTAGTTTTTGGAGATTTCATTATTACTCATCACAAACTGTTTCATCTGTAAATTCAATTACAAGCAAGCAAACTCGATAGCCATCAATAATTAACTACACATATATTCATTCCAATTCTTATCATATTTTTAAAAGCCACAAGACTTAGCGTTCTCACGTGCAACTGAAAACATGCACCTGTATGCAAACGCTTTGAAGATGTAGCAACAGCCGGATTAACACGTTTTAGGAGCAACATTGTAATAACAAATATACTCACACGTGTGGCTTGTGCTCGACGCTGTAAACAACACAAGCACAATATCGTAAAGCAAAAAAAAAAGTGTAAAAAATAGCAAGTGTCGGTGCTTTAGATTATCATTAACTTTTTTTTTTAACTAATCAACAAAAAGTAGAGGATACGTCTGAAGAATATTTGCCAAAAAGTTAAATATTTGTTTGCAGTATTAACTCTTCAGGCGATTTTAACATGTGGCAAAGAATATGCCTAAAATTAATAAATAAACAAAAATCTGTCACCTTATAATGTGGTGAGTAGATACTACAAGCACAAGTTATTTTACGCACCTCACTTCACGCAAACTCATTCCACATGTTTTTAGACATTTAGTATTATAAGGACAGTTGACAAATGTACACTAGATTATAAATATTTACATTTTCTGCAAGGAGCCCCATGGATAGAATGCTAACTGAAAATCCATAATGAAAACGTTATTTTTTCTTTAAATTAGAGCACGTTTCATGACAACCTTTTTTTTGTTAAAAGACGTCAGACACATTTACATTTATCTTAGAATTGGCTTCCTAAAGCCTTTTCATTACACTACAGAAGTGTAATAACATACTTCGAAAGTAGTTTTTGCCTAGATAACAGCAAGAGTCATGAAGTGCCAATTACATGTCAAATTAACATGGGAATTGATATCCTGGATTTTTAAAGAGCAACTACATAAATTTTTAAGATACAAGATTTTCAACAAACACACAAAATTCAAAAGTTCAAATGCTGCTATACAGCAAATTTTCCACAAACAAATGTCCAGTATGTTGGTCTTATTCAGGCGACGTTATACATTGTTGTTGGGCGTTGTTCACATTCGGCAGGCTGTGAGCAACAAACATCGCCTGAAGAAGACAAACATGCTGGTTCTTCTACAATAACATCGTAGGGCTATTGTATGTGGAAAATTCACTCTACAACAGCAAGTTAACATTTTGCGTATTTGTTGACAATCTTTTATTTTGAATTTTCATTTCAAACTACGACTTCTCTGAATATTTAAAACTGACAGAATTTTACTTGTGTATATTACCTTTGGGTCACGTACACAAACAACTGGACACAAAATAGCAAAGGGAACACATTGCATACATTTCATATAATAGTTTCATTACTGCATCACGGTACGACACTTCAACAGCTGCCATTGTAGCAATGGGCTTTGCAGAGCATATTTAGGCTGGCTCCGGGAGAAGCCAGCGAGATGAGTGCTGCAGGGAGTGCTGCATTGCTCTTGCCCAACATTACTGCCCCCCCCCCCCCCAACCCCAACTATACTTGTTCACCATGATTGCACCAGACACATTTTAGATATTTGGGACTTGTAATGGCCAGTTTGGCTCATTGCCGTTCACTTCCATAGTACAACCTTCGTTTATAATCCGAACAGTTTTATTAGAAACTAGAGGAAGCCCATGCTTTGCACAGGGCCGGTCACATTTCCCGGCACTCTTCCCGAGGACTTGTCAGATTGATCGACCACTCATGCCTAGCTCCTTTTTGGCTGCACGTAGAGTGGGAGAGTGCATTTTCAATGCGTGCGCGAGGAGGGGAGAAGTGGTTTTCCTTTAGGCTTTCCTTTTCCTTTTGGCCGGTCTCCGATATTATTATAAAGATATTCTTATAAAGCGCCACAAACAGCCTTGGACTAAAGGCTCTGAACTGGTTATCTTTGGTGTTAAGATTGCACGTTTGCGTTGCGATGGCTGGCAAGAACGTAATGTGGGCCTAATACAAAAGACAGAGATGGGCATGGGGTAGTATTTTGGTCTTTTGGTGTTGAAGATGGATGTGAACCAATGTGATGTGTTGCGTTGCCTACCCTCCGGTCCACACGGAATGACAGGAGCTGGATACTTGGTTAGGCATTACACCGAGTCTCTGTTCCTAAATAATTTAGGTACATTATTTAACGGGACGTCACATAACAGCTTGGATTGTGTGCCAGAATTACTAGCGACAGACGGAGTCACTAGTTCAAACTCCAGAGCCGACTGAGGTAGCTCCATGGCTGTGGGTTCCTTAAGCAGCTAGCATACGCTACCACTTAACTGACTACACTTGAGATACCTAGGTCAGAGCTGGGGTTCGAACTAGTGTCATCTGTCACCAATAATTTCAGCATGTTCCAAACTACAAATGGAGCCTATCGAACGTCTCGTGGTGACACAGTAATTAAGTTGTTGTACCGAACATACCTAAAGTGTTCCTACCACTTCTCTTGTCTCCAGATATTGTATAGGTGACCAAATGACGCAAAAATCGATGTAATTGGTAATTTTTGGGGCTGACTTACACCATGGAACTCCAATAAACAAAGTATGTTACTTTCAATTCATTACTAGTGTAATATTTGGTTACGTAGCTTGAAAAAAATGCTGAATTACTGAACCGCATGCAAAAACCATAACTTCATTTCAGGTGATGCAGAAAAAACTTACCTCTAGATCACTTTTTGAGATTGTTTCTTCTTCAATCCTAAATTGAAGGTCTTCAACTTTCCTTTAAAAACAAAAAGTTTACTTAATTACAATCAAAGAGTTTATAAACTTATCTTGGTGCCGTAAGTCTGGCAGGCAATTTATGGGGCCGATCGGATGACTTTAAAAGGCGTTGAATAAATTTGCTTTTAGCAATCACGTCTTAAAACGGTTAACAATAATGATAATTAAATTCTAGTTAAAAAACAGATGCTTAATCAGTGAATTCAAAGCCATTAATACACCTGAAACTAATAATGACGTACACATAAGGAACATGGGTGAGCTACATCATCAGTTTTTTTTTTTTGTCATATTTGAACCCACTAGGGTGAAGAAACTCACCAAACATTTTCCATCTTAAGACATGCAGACCCAAAACAGCTTCACAATTTTACCGATACCAAATACAATCATTAACCGAACAGCCACAAACTCTCCACCATGATTGAAAAATACCCACCATTCAATTTTGAACCATGTTCTAGTTCTCTAATTAGACTCCCATTATGTTGTACAGTTTGAATTTTATGCTCCGTTAAAATTTACTGTGTCACCCAAATCTGTTTTTAGGCAGTCAAGATAAAACCGGAATGGGACATGGTGGTCAGATAGCTTGACCTTCTTATGTGCCTGACCTCAGCCACCTCCAATATTTTTGGGAAGAGAATGGCCCTAAAATGGCTCGTGATCATGTCGACTGTGGCAAATTTGTCGACTTCTTCATCCCGTTTGTTAACAGGATGAAGAAGACACGCCAGTTAAGACTAGTACTGATGAAAACTGACCACTAAATACACGACTTCATACATGCACAATAAAATTCCTTTATGCACTACAATCTACTGACTTCATACAGTGAGATTTTAGTCATAAGAAACACTTACCGCCGTTCCTCTTCCAGTTGAATCAATAGGTCTTTCCTCTGCCTCTCAACATTTTCCGCAATGTCTTGCACTTTTGTTAGCTGTCGTTCACTTTCCTCCAAGTACCTCTGTTTGTCAGCCCTCATTGCTGCGAGTTCTCTCTCCGACTACGAGACAAAAAAATATACTGGTATACATATCCATTTAAATAAAAATAGGCAGGAACCTATTAACCTTACTATTAATTGTAGTAAGCCATTAACCTTACTATTAATTGTTAAAACGTTCAGTTGCCAAGCTGTATTCGCACAGTTTGTAGTCACTAACGGCAAAAAGAAAAAACTGCCCCTACGTTTCACATATATTAAACATCCCCTAAGGTAAACATAAATAAGAAATAAGAGGTGCATCAGTGTTGGCATCGGAAATCTGCCTCTTTTGGCTACATCGGTCATCGGAGCAGTTTTAGGAAGCAGATGTTAAAATATCAGATATTCATAATTTTAATAAATTTTATTTATTTAACGTCTGGGTGCTAAATTTTAGGCCTACAGAAATTTTTAGTTTTATTTGTGAAATACTCTTAATTATTTTTGACTCCATGAAAAATTTAACTTAGTTTCACTTTACTTTCTTAAACTCTGACCACGAGATATCAGAATAAGATATCGGCCTACCCAACATTAAAGTCGGACATGGGAATCGGCCCCCACACGTAGGCTCCATCTGACCAAATCCTCATGGTTCTCAACCTGTTGAATTCCTGTTGAATTCGAGTCTTGAAAAGTTGGCGTAAGCTCCATGGCTGCATGGCCCGTAACAAACTCCGCTTCAGGGAAGATGCGATAACACGCACCCAGCCAAGCCACAGTAAAAAAAGAAATTATGCTTCTTAGGGTCATGTGGGGTTAACTGTTGACCCACAGAAAGGGGGGGGGGGGGCCTCATCCTTCCTAGTGAGACCCTTCAAGTCCAAATATAGCCAAAAGAGCACCCGAGATTGAAGCAAATGATGCGACTGCAAACGCAGAGTCTGAATTGGCAAAGGTGGCGCATGGGGCAGTCCGCAGAATTAAAAACGGGCGTAGACTGTTCCTTTACAGAAGATTCCAGTAAGATAGTAATGAATGGAATGCACAAACTGTTTCCATGGAATAAGGGCATTCCCCTCACCGTAAATGTCCGAGCGATAGCAAGGATCCAATTGCTGATGACCCGTAGCCTTTCGGGAAGGAGTTTGACGAAAATCTTCTACAAATCCAACCACAACTGAAGAATCACGGAATGGCAAAGTACCAATGTCCCGAAGCACCAAATACGCATCCGCACGAAGTGGCGATGTCAAGAGACACAAAGAGACACAAAGACGTAGTATGGGGAACTGACTAAATAAGAATGCGCGCACAGGCAAACTCAGTCTGTGGCGATCTGGCGAACACAACGTATGACTAGAATCAACCACATGCCCAATCCCATGAAAACAGGCTGACCAACTGTGCCCGGAGTGAAGCTCATGGAAATTTACAACTGCTAATGGCGAACTAGTATTGATTGTTGCAGCATTTGTGGTTCGGGTTTCGCCACTGAGGTGAACCACATCCAAAGCATACGAGTGACTCCTTTGGTAGACGACGGCTGAACACGCTCGAGTTACTATACTCATATTACAGGCATAGCCCAAGAATCCCAGGGGAATGGGGGAAGCAGGCGACAACTAGAACATGGTAGATTAACATTAGCAACAGTCAACTCTTGACACCACAGCCTTGTCACAAACAAGTCAATGTTAACATCTTTGTTTACAAAACTAGTGACATTAACGTTCGCCTCGAATTTCATCAACAGCATACTTTTCGATCGTACTACGTTTGACTACGTTCAGGGGTATTATGTCAGCATTTTTATTTAATATTGCAATACATTTAGTGACAGAAGACATTTCTCTCAGCTGTTCTTGTCTTTCGATAAGTGTGACGGCGCTCTTTGTTAACAACACTAGCGACATCAATACTACGTTCCGGGCCTCGAATTTCATTATCGGCATACTTTTCGATCGTACCGCGTTTGACTACGTTCGCGGGTGTCATATTGCCTTACTTTTCACTTTTTTTATTTAATACTGCAATAGATTTAGTAACAGAAGAATGCTACGTTTCCCAGCGCTTTTCTTGTCTTTTGATGAGCGTGACGCCGCTTTGACCTTTTTGATGAGCCTTGTCTGGAGCGATGATGTCACGTATGACGAGATGGCAAAGCAGTAGACACACGGAGCTCCAAACCATTGTCCATTCCCGGCAAAACACAAACAAAAGAAGGTGAAGACTCAGGGGTGACGGTGAACTGGCAAAGCGCGAAGCAAAATATCGTTCACTTGATCACCTGAAACAACGTTCCCTACAGCGCGATTGCCAGGCACAATGGTGGCTGCCAACTTGGCTTGAGCGGCATCCCGTTCGGCAAATTCGTCCCGTACAATATAATGAGCAACAATACAAAAAAGTTTTCAAGAAAAACCTGCAACTTACCCAACACAGTTTCAGTTAATGCACTAATTAAATTCGACACGCCAAAAGGAATTTCGGAAACGACGGGTGGCGACTAAGCGGGGACAGAAACTGAAGTTCAAACTGAAGTCTAATGAATACAAATCAATTGCAAGCCTTTCGTATCAAAATGTGGTGAATGAAATTGGTTATTAGGCAAGGCGGCAAATTCTGCAGGGCTCTGTAATGCGTCCGTCTTCAGTCATGCATTTTGTTAAATGTAACCTCACCTCTTCGACTTGGACTGCGGATCGTGCGACTTCTGCTCGTTCTAAATCCCGTTCCTTTAATAGTTGTTCTATATGTTGTTCTTTCTCTTTTATGGCTTCCTAAAAAGATAGTTGAACAATGCATCAACACAGAAATTCTTAAACAGTATGGGCGCCAACATTTATTTTGTGAACTGGACTTGTCAATTTTGATAACTTACAAGATAGGTAAAATCAAATGAAGAAATTCTTACAATCAAAGCAAGGATTGTGCAGGTATCAATTAACACGTACAGCTGAAGAAGACTACTATTTGTCTCGTGACACTGACCGGAAAGTATTGACTTTAGCAGTATCGTGGCAAGTACCTGATTTACAAGGGGAAGAG
>JAHWFP010215072.1:2872-14927 GCA_023313725.1 Lithobius niger
CCCCCCCCCCCCCCCCCCCCACTTACTTACAAGCTGCCTTTCCAGATATTGCACCCAGTCAGTCGGGACCTAAGTAGTCCACATACAAAACCGGCTTCATGGCGTGGCTTCCTCACGTACCTTCCAGACACGTGCACCTGCTTCCAATCCTAGTCACAGCAGACAGCCTCCAAGCGGCCCTTTTTTTTTCTCCTCGTCATCCCGGACAACTGGATCCGTGGAATCACCCTTGCCTTCTTGTTTTGGCTAGGCCACACTTCACCATGTTCTAACTTCTCTGTACATTCCCGATCCTCTGGGCATGTAATCTGCCGCCATGGACATGGACTTTGTCTCTGCCTGGAACAATGCTGCCTCCACATCGATTTCCGCTAACTGTTACCATGCAGTGGGTGACGGTTCAGCACAATCTTCATCTTCATTCTCATGTTCCCTTGCCTTTCAGACTTACCCTGCACTTCCCCGGACCGACAACTTTGAGAGGATTGCTGACGGCGAGCAAAGATTCTTCTTTGAGTCTCCATGTTTTGTCCATGATTTGTTGAGAATCCAGTATCGCTCGGTGGTATGTGCATCATTCCTGATATTCTCCGGACTGATCTCGGTGGTTCCTGCTAACTCCGGTTCCTCACCCTTCGTATGTTTCTTGCGAGCATGTATGATACTTCAACAGCAATCCATCCACATTTACCATCTCGTTTTTTCTTCCATATAGATACTTTCTGTTAGCTTGCGTGAACTCTACACAGCTCTTCCGTGTTTCCGCAATATAACATCGACACAGTAATACCACAACACGGGAACTGGGAACGAGAACAACAACACCGATTAAACGGACATGATCGACGGCCCGCCCATAGCCGAGTCCCTTTAACCACTGGACGTCCAAACTCATAGGACTCGTGTTCCTTTCTTAAATGACCGACGTCCGGAATGTTTTGACGACTGATTCTGTCCCTTCAAACGTCCGGCATGCATAATCTTTCCTCCGGACCACGGCGCATCTCTCTTGCACCTGTGTCAGTTCCATACTGTCCGAATATTCCACGCACGGTTTTCTACTGTTACAGGCAATTTACTTCCCTATTTAATTTTGGAATTTGTTGCCTTGCCCTGCGGAATGCCATATCCTTTCAGCATCCAGCATCCTTATATGACCCGGTTCCAGCCGCCTATAATGGTACCAATCCTCCGGACCTACCTCTGTTTCAGACTCAAGGTCCGCATGTCCTGTTTGCTCTGACGAATGAATGCTTTATCTCCTCCCGCACCTATATTGCTAAATACCGGACTGTCGGATGGGCGTGCGTTCCAGGACCGGTTCCTTGGGCCGCCGAATGGTAGCATGGGCCGACGTCAACTTTTGAGTCCGCCACCCGTTGACGAAGTCTATTAAAAACAATACGTGATGTATATTTTCATCCGCAATTAAAAAGACAAAAATGCCAGCTGCAACCGGTTGATTTTTGTTTTTATTGCCTACGATGAAAATATAGGCCCGCCCTGCCTCACCTCTCGGTTCCAAAGTTGCTTAGAGGAAGAAAGAAGAGACTGATCCCGAGCAGACGTTTATATAGGAGGCCTGTGCCCATGCATGTGCAGTAAGGGAAGCTACGAGTACGGCAGAGAAGACAATTTCAGATCTAAGGGATAAGAGCTCCAAAGGAGGGAAACTGCTATTAAAAATAATTGGTAATGTACATTTTCATCGTAGACAATAAAAAAAATCAACTAGTTGCAGTGAGGGGCGGTGGGGACTCTCTTTTGTGTCAACTAAAATTCGACTGTGGCGACTAAAAATTTACATCATCTGTTGGCCACTGGCTGGTATGTTAAGAATTTATTTTTTGCCTGTACTTAGGAGCCTTTCTTTCCTTCTTTTCTCTTCCTTTTATTTCGCTCCATACCTAACATTCCAATCCGTCCTCATTACCCCAGCTTTTTTTCATCAAACCTTTAAGGCATTTTCGGGTATCCCCACATAATGGATCTGCTTTTGGCATCTTGTAGAAATTCATGTGCAATCTCCCGTATGCTTGAATGCCTGACGATTCTGCCGAATTTGCGACTCGTGATAGCCCTAAGTTGTCCAACTGCGAGTCCAGAATCGAAAGGAATACCTCTTCCCGTTGCCATCAGTTTACGGTAGGGTTTATACCAAATCCTTCTCTCATCATTGTGATGCAGCTCCACATCAAGGAAGGAGAGTGTTCTATCCAAGCTGTTCCACTTAATGTGTGAAATAAGTTCTTTTCTTCACGCATTCAGTACCCTAAGCACATTCTCTGCTTGTCCTCTTTTTAATATGGCCAGGATGTTGTCCATTAACCTCCTCCACATCTTTGATAAAGGAAACGACTGTCCGGCAAACATGTCCAAATGTTGTAGGACGATTTCGGCAATGACTGGTGAGCTGTAATATTCCATCAGGGCACCACTTGTCTGCCAGGAAGATGTCCCCTTGTATTCGGCGTACATGGATGAAAGAAGCGCGCTTGCCAACGCTTTGTAATTTCTATACCCTTCCTTTTCAATCCCTAACTTGGTGGCTGAGAGCTCAGGCTATAAGCTAGAAAAAGTGTTTTCACGTCAAACGAAACCAAAATCTTGTCTTCATCATGCTGTACTTGATCAATTTCTACAAACAACTCTTTTGTGTCCATCAGTCTACTAGGCGCATGTACATACTTCTTGAGTCTCTCACTCAGCAGCCAGTCCAATTTTTGCCCAGGTGTTCCTTTGGCCGAAGCGATCAGCTGAAAAGGTCTCGTTTCTTCATGTATCTAGATCTGTGGGAATATACAGGGTAGTCCACAAAGAACTGACGACCCTAACATTTGTGTAAGTCAAATCTGGTTGAAAAAAAGTGTGAGATAGGACCATGTTTTCTGGGCAGAATGTGTGATTCATGATAGAATGATGTGATCCCCAAATTAAACTTTTTTCAGCCCCTATGTAAAAAAAATCCGTAGTTGGTCCCCTTCAGAACCAGGAGAGAACAGATAAACAATTCTAATGAAACGGGAAGAGTTTGAAAGTTGAAAATGACCTCTAAACCTTTACAATGTTCGACTCAGGTAACCATTACGTGGCGGACTAAGTACTACACACAGAAACCAGTGTGCACGCTCCTTCCGCCAACTCCAATCCACATTCCAGCTTACAAAGTGTCAATAGCGAAACGAATAAGGTTTCAGCAAGCAACATAGCAGAAACTTCTGCTTGTTTGGGGCTCCATTCTATTGAATGGCAGACACCCAGGCCCAGGCCTATTTTTACAAATTGATCATTTAATAAATAAGTTTGGGCGTTGAGTGGAGAATTGGTGTTTTTTTTTTTCGTATTTGTGTTGCTTTTCTCAAGTGTGTACATCATCGGAGCTGAGCTCGTTGAAGTACTTACCGCAAAGAGTAAATTTTACTTGGTCAACATTTCCATGAAAATTACATTTTTCGTAAAGACTGAATGGACATCTGTTACTAATTTGCCTTGATGCGAGCCATGAACTATCTTAATTATGATATCATCTGTGTTACTCACTCATATACAATACAATACAACATACAATTGCCCATGACTGAAGACGGGTCCCAGAAGATAAATTCCAATTCTGTTTAGGGTTTGACCTTGCGACTTAATAAATGGTGATCGCAAATGTTGACCGTAAATGCAAATGTAAAGTATTTATCCGCGCCGGCAACAGATGGAGCTGCGATAAGTCTCATGGGTCAATACCATTATACAGGGTAGGGCAGAAAGGACGGAACACCCTTGGCAATCAAAGATGGTTAATGTTAGGATAATGAAACTTTGCATGGTATGTAGGCGAACGGGGAGCCAACTAACCATGAATCGATCACTGACCTTGACGCATATTTTCAAGGTCATCGTGATGCTAACTTTTTAACTATGCTTCGTAGAACTCCAGTTTAAATTAGAAACTTGTAGACATTGGCAAGGCATGGCCATTGCAAAAAACAGAACGAAATTCGGTACGCTAGTTTAGGAGTTACGAAAATTGCAAGCATCATTTTGTTGTGCTGACCGAGTGGCTTTCCTGCCACGCAGTCAGTGTAAAATTAAGTCCAGTGGTCTTCAAAGTACATGAAGCATGCTTGGAAAGAAACAGCAACTGACACACTGATGACTCGACACTAGCTTAACACAACCTGCTTGCTACATTACACGTATAAACAGAATGGTGCTGCAAACTACAGTATCTTACGCAAGTTGGCATAGTTTAGTCACCGTGGTCGTCTAGAAATGAAACTAATGCTGTTCCTCCCTCAGGTTAACATTTCTGATTTTGTTTCAGAGCTGATCACGGTTAATGAATTATGCCAATTTGTGTATGCTGCCAACACCATTACCTACCAATACAATGCATGGTGTACGAAAGAGCCTGACAGAACTGTTTGACAGGAAAGCCACTCGACCAGCACAACAGAATGATTCTTGTAATGCCCGTAACTCCTAAACTAACGTACCGAATTTCATTCTGTTTGTTTTGCATTGGCCATGCCTTGCCACTGTCTACAAGTTTCTAATTTACACTGGGGTTCTACGAAGTATAGCTAAAAAGTTAGCATCACGATGACCTTGAAAATATGCGTCAAGGTCAGTGATCGATTCATGGTTAGTTGGCTCCCCGTTCGCCTACATACCATGCAAAATTTCATTATCCTAACATTAACCATCTTTGATTGCCAAGGGTGTTCCGTCCTTTCTGCGCCACCCTGTATAGGACACCTCGAGTCTGCAGTGGCGCTGTTGCTGCGTGGAAATTTGACAGGGTTCAGACAAAACCTGGAAAACCTGGAGAGGCAGGAAATCTCAGGGAAAAGGAAAGCGCAGCTAAAATCTCAGGGAAATTTCAGGGAAAATAAGAATTTTTTGAAAGATCGGGCAAAAGACAGGAAAAATTGAAAAAAAAATGCCTTTGTGTCTGTTCTCCAAGTTACGTTGAATTAGAAGATCAGAAACAAAATCCTAGGCTAGCAGCAAATATTTTAATTTGTGCTCTAATATGTTCAAGTATTTTAGATATAACTTCCATAAACCAAATCTTAGGCTAGTATATACCGACATCTGTGATGAAAATACGCGTAGTCCCGTCTTATTTCTGGATTGTTGGGTTATTTCCGTACAAATATTTATAAAACCATTAGCTACTGGCAGTTTCCCTAACTAACACATGGAAATTGCCCTTGGATGCACCTGGAAAACCTGGAAATGTCAGGGAAATTCAGAATTTAAAAATTGTCTGAACCATGATTTGAGCGACAGGCCCGCTTTGCTTACCGAGGCAAAAACGGGTGGTCGGTTTGGAACGGTAGTGCAATAATAACATGTTTTGATCATGTGCTGCCGTTAACTGCACGGAAACGCAGTATAAAACGGCGGGAATTACTTTCATGAGTAACTTAATTGATCTAGATTTACTAGACTTTAAATGAAGAAAATTAAATGTAGTATAAAAAAGGAAAAAAAAACTCCTTTTCCAACTGGCTCAATTCCCCCATCGTCCCTGTACGTCTTTCTTTTCGCTTCTCACTTTCTGGACCGCTGGTTCCCCACCACCAGGTGATGTAACTAAGCAACGAATTGTAGGGATGCCAGAATCAAGGCTTATTTTTTACAACAGATTTTTTTTTATCTTGTCTGAAGCGTCAGTGGTAGGCCCTAGCATAAACTCAAATCAGGAAGATAAGCACTCTTTCAGAAAGTGGGGGGGGGGGACACTTGAAGAATAAGCAAACATTTTGAGGACTTTTTTTTCCTTGGACGAAACATTAAATCGGTGTTTTGTGCTAGGTTTAAGTAGTCATGAGTTCAAGGGCGAGGGCACATTCGGGTACTTGGGGAACGTGCCCCTCCAACCTCTACCCCAAATGCACTTCATTTAAACTCAGATGCCCTGTTTTCCTGCCCTAGCTTCTCCATTGAGGGGTCAGGGTTTTTGTACTTTGCCCCTACCCCCATGTGACGTTTTTTTGTCTAAAATTTGTGCAAGATTTTGGACAAAACAAAAAAAAATTTTTTTTTAATAGGGGGTGGGGGCTGGGAAAGTTATAAAGGCTAAAGTTATAAAGCTCGAATCGAATCGAATTTTTACTGCACGCCTTGCTCGCCGCAGTTGCCTCGGTATGCGTTGGTCCCGTGACCCTTCAAATTCACACAGCCGCGAGCGAGAAATAACACAGGCTGCCAGGCCCCTGGTCAGTGCATGTTAGCCAAGCTCATCAACCTCACTCGACCTTAGTTTTGCATAACATATTTGTCCACGCTGGCAAAGGATGGAGCTGCAATGACTCTGAAAGAATAGTGCATTCATTTCCTTCCAAGCTCAGCAACCTCACTCGGCTTTAATTTTGCGCCGGGCCAACAGATGGAGCAACGGTGTGGACGCTTGCCCAGATCCTTCAAATTGTGTTGCAATTATCATCATCGCTTTCCCCGCTAGCAAATTAGGATGTTAGATTAGTTCTCAACTGCAAAGATCTCTAGAACGGAGCCCCAAACAAGCAGAAGTTTCTGCTATTTTGCTTGCTGAAACTGTATTCATTTCGCTCTTGTCATTTGCCCTAGCAAGCCTAACACAGCTCTCATCCACAAGGTATTTTCTACTGACGAGCTCAAAAAAAGGGCAAAACAGACTGTCTAGAGATCTTTGTAGGTGAGAGCTAATTAATTTTAAAGTGTCTGAAACTTCATGTTCGACTAGAAAATATCATTGTTACGTTGTGTTGTGCACAGAAGGGTAACATCAGCAGGAATAGGCTCGCAATAAATCCCCTCACCATAATGAAAATGGTCGTCAAATTTCTAACTTTGCTAAAAAAAACAAAATGCAGTTCAGGTTAGTGAGGGGCTGAGGGCCTTAATCACACCCTTTCTTACTCCCAAGTTATTGTGAGACAGATGTTACAAAATCATCAAATTACAGTAATCTTTCACGCTGACTACACATATTTACACCCTTTCTTTTCTTCCTATTCTATCCTTTCTTCAGTGGGATAATAACATGAAATAATTGTAGTGTAGTAGCTAAAACAGTAGGTACTACTTGAAACTGGTTCCATGAGGTGAACAGTGCAGTGATCACGTTCCTTTCCCAACCATGTTTGTCCCTAACAAACCATGCTGCAGCGTAAGCCTTGAGACTGTTACGTCTCAGCTACAAGGTGTCATATGTTCAAATAGCTTCTCATTAGATTCAATGCATAGCCCTAGTTTCTTATCCATACTACAGCATTTACGCCGACACAAGTCCTCATCGAACGTCTGAAACGCTGCAGTTATCTGCACTTTCAGGGTGTCAAGGTGTCCTGGAGGTTCCTGAAACACCAAATTGCGCACAAGGCCCCAAACAATAATATCCACAGCCGCCAGATCAGGAGATCTAGCAGGCCAGTCTATCGATCCCTGTCTACCCTACTACAAGTTGTGGAAATGGTGATCTAGACCCTCCAAACCTGTGCATGGTAATGCGGGGGTGCTCCATTCTGCTGGAGGTACATGTTTTCTGGAAATTCATTTACAATGTTTGCAGGAACAATGTCGTCTTTCAGCAGTTGCCGATATCTGTTACTAGTCAGTGTACCCTCAATAAAAAACGGACCATTATCCATCCTGGGTATATCCCCGTCTACACATTGATTCCTGGTGAAGGTGGAGGCCGAGGCATTACACCAGGAGGATTATGATATGCGTACAGGACACAATTGTACCTGTTGATGCGTCCATTCAAATAAAACGTCGCCTTGTCGGTGAATAAGATACGATCAATGATCGTTGGCAATCATACCAAATAGTGTATTGCAAAAGTCTTGGTAGCGATCTGGCACATCTTCCTTAAGTTGTTGAAGCAGACATGGCCTGTAAGGTTTTAGGCCCACATGTTTTATTGCTCTCTGCACGGATTATTTGTTAATTTCTTACTCGTGCCTAAGCTGTCGCGTCAGCTGCCTTTGGGATATGTCAGGATGCTTCATCAGTATGAATGTCCTTAACAGTTTCTACAGCCAGTGTTGACTGCTGGTGGCCAGTGTTTTTTATGATCATCAGCCACAGGCCCAGTTCGTTCAAACCTCGCTATTTTGTTCTTGACCGTGTTGACTGCTGGCTCTTGGGCCCCATATTTCGCCAACTAGGGATAGACCGGTATTAATATCGGTATCAGTATAACTAGCGGAGTCGCTCGCTTCGCTCGCTCATTCCGCGTCGTCTCGCTGCGCTCGAGAAGATTTCTTGCTGCAACACGTATGATACATACGACACATAAAAAAACGATAAAGCGGTTTATAAGAGTGCAGAATGCGATATCGGTTATCTCGAGAGAATGACAATACTTTTTTTACGTCCAAGGAGTCAAGCAAAAAGATCAAGCGCTGTTACTGATGTCAGACGCTGATTTTCGTTCGCTTCGCTCACTCAATCAGCGCAAACATTTCCTCAGAAACGTGACTGAATCAATGTAACCACCAAGAACCACACATCACTTGTAATTTGTGTTGGTATATACTTTATATGTGTTTTCTTGTTTTACTTATTTTATGAATATTGTTCTTTACGTCCTGCTCAGTACAGATTTTTCCATGGCGTCTTATCACTTTACTTTCTGATGATTCCTCACTTGGAATCATCTACAGAACGTCAGATGTAATCTCCTACGATGCTCCTACGATAGAGCAAAGCGAGACACACATTGAAAAGGTTTATTTTATGTGGAAATCTCTTGCTTTGCTCTTTGCTTCAGAAACACGAATGTTTGACACCCTTTTAAAACCAAATCTATTGTTTTTATTTTTCCTTGCATCAATTCATCAATTCATTGGTTAATACAAAACCAATTGTAAGATTTGTATGTGGTGTGTTGCAAAATACGTCGTCCGTGCATCCTTTTCCAGATCAACTCGCTTCGCTCGAGGAGGTTATCATGAACAAACTATGACGTCATGAACGAACATGAAGAGGGTTAAAAAAACTTTGACGTTAGTTTTTCAGGGTTTTTCGCTTATTTGAGGGTAATAATATAAAGTTACAGCGATGAAAATAGGCCTATTAAAAGCGAAATTTAATTATCTTTCGTTTGGTCCTACTCCCATCTTTGTAGGTGCTTTGGTTCCGGAGGAGTAGAGGTACAAACACGCACGCACGCACATCGTATGATTTTAATGATGTAGATGGTATTTATCGGTGTTTTTGCCATATCGCAAAAATACCTATAAATACCACTGTAAGGCATCCGATACAGATATTTGTTACTGCCAGAAACGCAACCCTCTTCCCTACAAAACTGACACCAAGCGCGGCAAAAGCAACAACCAAGTGAGAAAAGCAAAGCCATTTGCTCAGTTTGTAATGAAAATGTAGCACGTGATAGTTCCCACGCTGCAAGTTTTACAACGACCAACTTAAAATTTAACTAAGAAGATGAATGTACTCAAGCCATAAGCAGGAATAAGAGTAAAAATCCTGTTATTGCTGAACAGAACTTTTTGGATAATGTCAGCAGTCAGCAGTTGGAACTCATGCAAAACCAGAAACTGAAGTTGCATTTGTATGGAAATTAAATTTTTAGTCGTGTTTTTATTATTATTATTGGCATACCGGTTTCGGTCTGCCCTTCTTCAGTATCGGATCAGTAAAAAGTCATATTGGCTGATCTCTATCACCAACCATGTTGTTCGTACATCTGCGGATGTATATTTTCCATACCACCACCTGACGATATCTACATGCTGTTGGATTTGCAACCTAGGCATTGTCACTTTATTCTGAACAAGTATGAACTAGTAGGATCACTAGGTTTTCAGCAAACACTAACAACTAAGGCTGTACCGAACAGATTTTAGCAAATTTTGTGCTGATCGGCAAAAATCGGTTTGGCAAACCAAAACCCGCAGATTTAGATTTTGCCAGGCTCTCGACAATAAATAAATTCTGCTTCACCAAATGTTTTGTTACCTCTTGTTTTAATTTAGGAGGCCTACATGTTTTACATTGTGTATGCCAAGGTTAATAACGGACAAATATTTACTTTTATTTGGGTAAAAAAAAATGTATTCCAATGTTTGCATTAGCCTACAACTTTGTTAGCCTACAAGTTTGTGTAAGCCAGAAAAAAAATTGTTAGAAATCGGTAGCGATCGGTTTGGTTAAATCGGATCGGTGAACCAATCAATTTGTGGCTGATCGGATCGGAATCTGTTTGGCAGAAAAAATGCTGATCGGTACAGCCTTACTACCAACTTAATGGAATAGCACTTGAAAATTAATGTTAGTAAATGAAGCTTGAAATGGAAGGATGATGTGGATTTACTTAATGCACATACGTAACTCAGATCTGTGGTCAACGTTTGGACGAAGGTAAGGAAAGTAATGGATGTGACTACCAACAAAGCAAATGGTTGTGAAACGAAGTCAGTAAAAATGGAACTAAATGGGAATATCCAAAACCTTGAGGATATGGAATTGGCCAAAGGTGTTACTTGAACCTAATGAAGTCTAATGAACCTACTGTAATGTTCTATTCCAGTGGCCATTTGACCAGAATAAACATTATCGTCTAGGATGGCATAAGGGCAAACAATTGTATAAAGCACTATTAAATATAAAATAGGCTAAATAAATTATCAACACTCCGCTGTACACAATATTCACCCCACATATAGCCAATTAAATCAATGACAGATTTGTTTTGATTTGATTGTATGATTACAATTTATCGGCAGTGAGTCGAACGAATGGCATTACGGATTAAGTCGAGCGGTAAACCTAATCATTATGATATTCTCTATATTAATTAAAGGGAATCTCGGGTTAATTTAGTAGCGTACGGATCGGTACTAGTTAAGCATAAACATCAATAGCTATGGCTAATGATTCTGAATACTTATCTCTATGATAGAAGCTTGAGTGCGGCCATCGGCCTGCGGCTCGGCTAGGCGGCGAAGCCTCGTCGCTAACCCGGCACGGCAATCTGCCTGGCGTACTTCTGGATTGCGGCCTTCGGAATTTGACTGGCGTGAACTAGTTAACAACTGTTGTGCGGCTGGTGATCGGATGATATCATGCATTCCGAGGTTCAGCTTAAATACTGTGGCGTTATCGGCCATGATCAATCCATTGTAGTATTGATTTATTATTGAAATGCTAAATATAGTAACATTTGGACAGCTTGGGACCTTATCGCCAATTGGGACCTCTCCGCATGTTAATCATTCTATTGTTGCTTTCGGGTTCATTAATTGTTCCCCGTATGCGGCGCTTTGAAGGTATATGCCGCCATCCCTTGTGGGAGGGACTTATTGTTATTCCACGAAGTGATCGATCATGAGCGACGATCTTATCGTAATTAAATCTACTTCTGGAAAGTCATTTAGGTTCTACGAAACTGTCGTAAATAATGTCAGCTGGTAATGCCATCCTTTAAACTCTAACAATAGGTGTTATTACACTTGTTCAGTCTCAAATGATCTTGCCGCCTCTCGGTCGTCTTTGAAGAAGGACTCCCAATTATAATTGCTATCTGGAGTCGTTTTGATCTATCTGAAAAAATACTCGGCTCATGCAATTTAATAAATGTATGATATTATGCAATTATGCATTCAGTTAATTAATTGTATTGTTTCTGTTATGAATATTAATTAAGACATTATGAATTTCCTTACACTACGAAAATGAACCTAATGAAAACTAAGAAACCAAATGCACTACGGTATTTGTATTACTATGCATACTCGCAGGCCTCAAGTTTATCAAGCAGGTTTAAGCATGGAGCTGTCCAGCCAGAAAGAACGATTCCACTTTAGTTGTGGAAGGATGGCTCGACCTGGCAACCACAGAAGAAAGGGTAGGGTGTAAACGTGTGAAGTAGGCGTGAAAGGTTACCGTAATTTGCTGATTATGTAACATCTGTGCCACAATAGCCTGGGAGTAGGAAAGAGTGTGATTATTAACGGCCCTCACTTACCTAAACTGCAGTTGTTTTTTTTTAGCAAAGGTGCAAATTTGACGACCTTTCACATTATGGCGGGGGGGGGGGGGGGGG
>JAHWFP010215073.1:4154-14296 GCA_023313725.1 Lithobius niger
CCGGGGGGGGGGGGTGGTTGGTTGCGGCTCGTATTCGTTGAAGTCAAACTCGTCATACGCAAGTTGACATTGGAAACTTTTTCCGTGAGGTTGAACTGTCCCACGTTTTGTGACACGATTGTCGAAACTTAAATTTGATCCCTAAGTGACTGGGGCAACTTATTAATGGAGAGGGGGCACGGAATGCAAGGTCACAAAAACATCAATATGGTTCGTTCAACCAGATCAGCTTGCAGTTTAATAATGTAAATATTCAAATCAACTTCATTCAACTTATAGTTAGAACTAGCGCGGTATCTGATCGCTTCGAACCTCTAACTTTCCTGTTTTATTGATTAAGTATTCAACTCGGGAGCTTTTTTTCTCGGCATGGTCCCTCGGACACTACTCAATCTGACCGCGCTTCGAGTTAGGAAGGGGGGGGGGGTTGTTAAATCTCTACTAATCACAACTGCCGGCAACACACTGCCAGAAAATGAAACTCCGAATGTGGATCAGACTAAAGTAAAGACAAAGGAAAAAAGAAAACACGAAAAAAAAAACGGCCACGGAAATCACCGAAGGAAACTGTTTACTATTTTCTTCAGTCACAGTGCAGTAGTTCGAGTTGTCACTGCACCACGCATTAGAGATATTAAACAAACCTAGGTTAGTAATAAATTTCACTAGGAAACGGATTTTTTTCTGCTTTTTTTTTTACTCAGTTTTGTTTTCCCCCTCGGATTGTTTTCCTCCGGCTTTTTTCCTTTGGTTATCTCCGACGTTTTTAAATTTTTATTTTTATTTTCACGGCATATTTTTTCCATTGGCTGTTTACTGTCCAATCCTTTTTTCCTGGGCTTTCGTTCTGCGGAAATCTTTCTCATTGTTTTTTTTTTCCATGGGCTGTTTTTTCCAGTTTTTTTCCCTAGGCTTGTCTTTCCATGGCTTTTTTAATCCTAAATTCAATGTTTCTTGAATAGCATTTCTTTAAAACAAAACTGCAAAATTGACTTTCAAATCGACTTTAAAGTAAAATCAATTTTTTTAACTGTTATATTTATATTTAAAACTAAATGGAGTAATACTTTTAAAGTCAATTGAATACTTTGCAGATAGGTTTTATCACGCATAATGATACTTTTTTTCCTGAGATTGTGAACAAGCCACCACATTTTCTTGGCCTATCCAGATTACATAAATAGAGATTTGCAGTTTATGTGATTGACCTGACTTCATTCTGTGTCCCAACAAATTTTATTTTTTCAGTTGCAATAGCAGACACAGTATTGTATTTATTTTGCGGTTATTATTATTCGTTTATTGAATTTAACAACTTCGTAATATTTAAGGATTTCCCATAACCAGGCATGATTAATCGATGTAGACTTGTAGTTGCCCCTTCCAAACTGTCTAAATTTCATTGACCAATGCTGTACTTTCTGGTAAATGTTGAAAAGTACGAAAAAAAGTAAAAAAAAAAATAATAATATTTTTTTTCTGACCGAGAAACAATTTTCTTTTTTTAAATGGCCTTATTTAAACATTTTTTAAATTAATGTTGTGTTACTAATTTTTGACGAACACTTAGCTTGGGATGTTACTGGACACACCTTAGGTTGTCATCTTCAGGCGTACTAGAATTCTCAGATGCTACTTTGTCTATATTGGACTTACTTTAGTTTTCTGTTGCGTTTTTTCTGTCGGGTGCATTTTTAATGTGCGCTCTGACCACGCATCTTTATTGTCGTGGTTTTCACTATTCTTAGGGGTACATAATTTCCGGAAAATTTTTTCAGCCAAATCCGCGGCAATTTCTGCTGCGAGTTGGACAAAATTCCACAAAATGTTTTATCAATTCTGTGTAGTGTAGACAAATGAAACAGCTATATTGCGCAATATAAGCCCGATTTCAACTCGGTGTAAAAAAAATATCTCAACTTCATGACATAACTATCCCTTACCACGCTAAAACCAGAAGTACAGCGTTGCTAACTGTAATTAACAAGAAATGAATTCCAGTAAAACTTCTGATTAGTCGGTCTCATGATAAAAATTCATTTCTTACTACCTGCAAATACTTACTTCAGTAATTATGCTTAAAATCATCATTTTACGCTATCACTGCTCATTTATCAACTAAAAAACTCCCTTTTTTAGCTTGTATCCAAACTTTCTCTCCTCTCCCGCCAGGGGCGCTGCTACTCCTAACTAGGAGGCCGCCATCTTGTTTGTTCCCCTCATCACATTTTGAGCACGTTGTTAGGGTAGGACGTGTTTGGCATCGCTGCCTTTGTTTTCTTGTTTGGAAGCAAAGTTATCAACTTTTCTGGGCAGAATTATGACCACGATAGAAGAATCAAACGATCTATTACGTGGGAGACTCAATTCGAAGAAATTTGATGCGTGTAGCTGCAAGAAACAGTCAAGAGATTTTCACCCTCTTTGCCGTGAGTGCAGGCTCTGAAACTTCGTCACCAAAGTATGTGAACTGTGCGATTTGCATCATCGTTCAACTATGAAGGACATTTTGCATACGTGGAAGAGATCGGATCAGAAAGCAGATCAAAGGGCCAGGGCAGCAACGGCAGGTTTGGTTGATGACGAAACGGCTGCAGCTTGTCAACCAGAGGGAGAAAATAAGATGGCGTCAACAAACGAAAATGATTTTGCTGAAGTTCACGAAAGTGTGGTGGTGTGGGATGATGCAAAGTTGTTTGATGATGGAGTAGGACAGGTGCCGTTCTCAATTGAAGAGTTGCTGGCGTTGATGCAGACCACAGCCAACGTAATTTTTGATGCGAAAGCCACTTGTGTGGAGCAACGAATTACGAAAAAAAAAAAAAAAACAGTTCGGCGCCCTAATGGCTGATAGGCTTCACTTGTTGCAACCATTGTTAGCCAAAGAAGAAGAAAAATCATTGGATATTAGGAACCGATGTGTCTATTGTGACGGACATCAAGTCGTGTCTGCGATGCAGTCGCCAGCTATGCAGGCGCCGTGCCGTCAGGAGGCGCCACGTGTCGGAGATGTTAAGACTGCGTCTAGATCAAGGCCGGCGGCTGTAGTGAAGAGCTCGGCGAAGAAAGGAAATTCGTGGGTCAGGAAATGACAGTACTCAAATGGCCGCTCCCGGTGTGGGAAATAGCGGTTCGTATGAGCACTTCAGCGAAAAATCACGCAAAACTGTAGGAGTAGTAAAGTCCAGTGAGGACAAATTTACGAAACTACTGGACATAATGAGTTTGTTTATGGCGTCAAACACCAGAAGAGCGTGAGCGTTTAATTTTTAAAAGAGTACCATTTAAAAAAAAAAAAAAAACCACCTGTATCGTTCCTGCCGTAAATCTCCGAGAAAAGGAGTAGGTTATAGGAACGATAGCACTAGTAAATAGCTATCTCTTCCCAGCCGTAAATCACCGAGAAAAGGTGTAGGTCGTAGGAACGAGAACGCTGGTAAATAGCTATATCGTCCCTGCCGTAAATCTCCGAGAAAAGGAGTAGGTAATAGGAACGAAAACACTAGTGAATGGGTTTCTCTTCCCAGCCGTAAATCACCGGGAAAAGGTGTAGGTCATGGGATTGAGACCAAGATGTATGCGTCTGTCGCCGGACTGTAGGTTGGCATGGGACACACCCTCGCGTCAAAAGTGTCGGGTCGTGTCGCCATCGTGTCGTGTCGTGTCGCCATCGTGTCGTGTCGCCATCGTGTCGTGTCGTGTCGCCATCGTGTCGTGTCGTGTCGCCATGGTGTCGCGTCATGTCGCCATCGTGTCGTGTCATGTCGCCATCGTGTCGTGTCGTGTCGCCATCGTGTCGCCTGTACAAACATCGTTCTTGTTGCCAGTGGTATGAGGTTAGTAAAATGGGGCTTTAGGAAGGTTCCCCCCCTATTGCCTTCGACTATCTTCTCTTCCTTGGGTCCGTAGGCTGAGTGGGGGGTGAAAATATGCCCCTTTGGGGAATTGGCCGCTATATGCGGTCGCACGGGGCCACTATGCCCAATTTTTCACCCCCCCCCCCCATTTGCCTTGGAACCAGGGCATTGTTAGCGGCATGTGCAGGGGATTATGGTTCAAAACTTGGGTCTGTTGCACACCTGTCATGTTCTAAGCCTCTGCCACCGCATGATCCGAAGAAGACACACATGTTTCTTACTACCTGCAAATACTGATGCATACACATATGTTTTTCAAATCGGTCGGAAAATGCGCCCCGAATAAGAAGGGTTTCGGACCTACAAGGAAGCCGAATACGTAACTGAACTGTGTAGTATCGAGTTGGATTCGGTTCTCCAGACACCCCTCGTTCATTTAAACTCCTACTCAGCAATTGAAGAGGACGAGGTCATGTTGAGAGCAAGCTCTCAAGTAGGGCTTATTACTCGGCATCAGCTCCAGCTTTGAAGGCGATGGCATTGGTCAACCCGGAGCTCATGGAAAATAAAACAATTAGGGAATGTATGCATCTTCTTAAGCGAGCGTCTTCATGCCACAAAGATAGTTTAAGTTGGCAATGCCGTCTACTCATGAACAATGTCTTTCCTCGAATCTGCAACTGAGTTCCCGGCGGATGTAGTGGGCAAGTTGAGACTTTTGCCAGTTCAGGGTTCTGGAGACTTGCTTAATGGACAGTTACTTGTATTGGCCCCAGAACTCAAAGAAAAGGTTCGACCTGCCCAAACATTGGTCAGCACGAACCATGGAAGCTATCGAAGCAAGCCTATGTATGCAAAGATCCAACACCCAGCATCCGGACATTGGAATGATCCATATGGGGGAAAGAGTAGCAGCAAAAAGCCAGCGGACAAGTCAAAGGATCGTTCGCCCTTTCGTGACCATCCCCCCCCCCCTTGTCACGCGGGAAAGGACCAGAGAGTTACCAACGTGGCCGAGGATCGTTCCGGGGAAGAGGTAAAAGACCTCCACGGCAGTGACTGGCCATGGTCAGGGCGCCCCCCCCCCCCCATTCACCGTCAGGTGGGGGGGGGGGGAGGATTGCCAGACATCTTGGACATTGGAAGAGGATTGCGTCGGACCCCTTCGTCATCCGAGCTCTGGAGGAGGGATACACACCGCTATTCGTCACCAGGCTTGTAACTAGAGACTGGCTGGTAGGACGTTCCGAATTCCCAGAACTTATCAAGGGAGTCAATTTGCTGGTTGTGAAGGGGGCAGTACAGGGTTTTGGAGTCCAGCAAGGGCGATTCCGAACGGAAGGAGGATCGCGAGTTCTTTCAATCTTCGGAAACTCAATCAACACTTCGCAAAGGAACATTTCTAGATGGAATCGATCGAATCAATTCGAGACTCACTCCAGCACGAAGAGTATACCAGTTCTATCGACCTCGAGGATGCGTATCTGCACGTTCCCCTCAATCCCCTCGACATCTGTTCCGCCTTGTGGCGGGGGGAAAATCGTCCCAATGGAAATCTCTTCCCTTCGGCTTAGCGACGGCTCCATACGTGTTTACCCGGATGCGGAAACCTGTGCTTGCATACCGCACCTACATCACATCAAAGCTCACGCCTATTTGGAAGATTGGCTGGTTTGAAACAAGGACGGTTTTCTTTTGACCCAGCAGTGGGAAATGTGCAGCTCCTGGTTTTCACATTTGGGTCTTGGTATAAACCTCAAGAAGTCCAGACCAGTTCCAAGCACTTGGTTTGTGTTCCTGGGTGCAATGTTCAACACTGTAAAAATGGTGGTAAAACCAACACTGGAGAGGTTCGTCAAGACGAGAACGTCGGTGAAGACATTCGTCAGAAGGACCAAGGTAACGGCGAGGGAGTTGGCATCGCTCATTGGACTCTTGGACTCCAATGCCAGACTTGTACCCTTAGGCCACTGGCGGCCACTGGTTCAGAAGACAGCGGGGCAGCCGCGGAACAGATGGGTGGACATCATTCCGCTACGAGACCTCCCGAGGCAGAGCGTGTCGTGGTGGACGGCGAAGGGAAACCTTCAAGTTGGAGTGCCCATTCACGAGCCCGTTCCGGAGTTGCTCCTATTTTCAGACGCCGCCCTGTCAAGTTGGGGTGCTCACCTTGCCGGGGAAACTGCATCAGGCATTTGGAGCGAAGAAGAGAAGGTCCTGCACGTCAACGTCCTGGAGCTCAGAGCAGTTTGGAGAGCCCTCCTTGCCTGGAAGCTAAGGCTGAGGGGTCAGGCAATGGGTATCATGCCACGGCTGTTGCGTATGTGAAGAAAGGTGCAGGCGCACATTCGAAATCTCTTATGGAAGAAGCCTCCAGCCTGTTCGAGATCTGCATGCGGTACGAAATCTCGCCGGTTCCTCGCCACATAGCAGGAAGTCTCAACGTGTGGGCGGAAGAGTTGTCCCGGGGTTCACAGGTGCTGTCTACGGAATGGATGTTGGACCGCACCGCAGGGTTGGAAGCCCTGTTTCGTCAGTGGGGAACCCCGTAGGTGGATCTGTTGCACTACAACAATCAGCTCTCATGTTTTGTGTCCCCGTTCCCGGATGGAGGGCCTGGGCAACGGACACACTGTCAATCAGCTGGGAAGGTCTAAATGCGTACCTTCTGTGGAAAATGATCAACAAGTTGAGAGTGGCCAAAGGGAAATTCATCCTAATAGTCACCTGTTGGCCAGCGCCTCCATGGTTCCCAGAGTTGATGGAGCTGGAAAAGACGGATCCAATCCTTTGCCAATCACCAGCATCGGGGGAGGACCCTGCACCAAAACCCTTCCATGCTGAATCTTCAAGGGTGGAAACTCTAAGGAAGAATTTGGTGAGGGAGGGATTTAAGACGGAAGTGGCATCCAGGATTACGAAGTGTTGAGGGAGTCCTCGCAACGTAACTACAATGCAAAATGGAAAAAGTGGTTCGAGTGGTGTGTAAAGTCGGACTGCGACCCATGCAACCAGGACCTACGAATGCTGACAGCTTTCTTTGAAGAGCTTTTTGTCAAAGGTTGTCCCCAAAGGCTATCGTTCGTGTTGACATGCGTTGGGGATCCAAAGACTGGTTTCCAATGTGGTGGTTTCCAAACAGATGACAGCCTTTGAAAGTGGGAGACCAAGACAAACGAAATTGTTCCCCACATGGAATCTGCCGTTGGGGCTGCAAAGTCTAATGGGCGCCCCATATGAGCCAGCTAGAAATGCGTCCATTCTATCTCTATCCCAGAAGACTGTATTCCTAGTCGCTTTAGCCTCGGCAGCACGCCAAAGTGAGTTGGCAGCCTTCACCAGGGATGAGGGTCATATTAGTTTTGCCAAAGACTGGTCGGACTGGTCTGACTGGTCGGAGGTATTTTTTGACGTTTTCGGCCCATGTCAGAGCAAAAAATTGCAAACCTGGAACGACATCAAAGCCTGTTCGAATTAAGGCTCTAAAAGAGTGTGGACAAACACGAAAAGAGCTATGCGGTGCGGTTCTACCTATCCAAAATAGAAAATAAGAAGGAGAACTGCAATTTCATAACAAGCCAACTCCACTGTTTTTGATGTGGACTCAAACAGTGGTGAAATTATAGATAGGGGCGTGCCTAGGATCTGGGCCGTGATTAAAAGAGCATACTTGAACGGACAGGATCACGGGGATCTCCCCGCTATAGTTAGAGCACATGAGCTGCGCGCATTAGCCGCATCATGGACGTTGGGATGAGGTGATCACAGTGTGCTCATGGAATAGCAGTACCACCTTCATCAAACATTACCGGATGGGGTCACCCTTAGTGTAGACTGGGGACGCCCGGACGGAGGCACACACTGGTGAATGAACTATAGTGCTGACTCAGACTGAGGGAGTCACCTCGAATGTATACTAGGGACACCCAGTCAACTAAGCACGCCAGTGAAGTAACTGGAAGAGGAGACGAGACCAACTGTGTAGAAGTGGTAAGTTGACTTATTCCATGTTAAAACAGTAGTAGGCAAGCTCTCCCGGGTTCAGTGAGGTTTTTCCCCACCGCCTGAATGACAAATTCAGCATAATTACTGAAGTAAGTATTTGCAGGTAGTAAGAAACGATAATTTTAAAATGTAAAATTAGTTTTTACTAACCTTAAATACTTACTTCAGTAAGAACCCGCCCGCCTCCCCGCATTCACTGAAAGGAGAGTTCAAAATGTGATACAAACAAGATGGCGGCCTCCTAGTTAGGAGTAGCAGCGCCCCTGGCGGGAGAGGAGAGAAAGTTTGGATACAAGCTAAAAAAGGGAGTTTTTTAGTTGATAAATGAGCAGTGATAGCGTAAAATGATGATTTTAAGCATAATTACTGAAGTAAGTATTTAGGTTAGTAAAAACTAATTTTACATTTTAAAATTATCGTTTTTCTTTGTGCTGTAAAAATACTATACCTTTCAATTTTAGCATTATTGTCCCAATGATGCTGTTGGATGCTTGAGACAGTGTCCCCACCGCTCACGCGCATGCGCGGTCTTTCCTATAAGAGTGGCGGCTACGCGGGCTCGTCATCTCTTTGCCTTAAGCCTCCGTCCTAGACGGTCGCTTGTTCTGTTGGTTCTTTGCCTTTCGTCCGCATCTCAGTTCCCTTCGCTCGAAGACATCGTGGCTCCCTTCCCGTGTTTTCCCGGAACCGATCCATCTTCCGAATTGGCTTCCCGCCTCTCGGCTGCCCTTCGTCTGATTGCCTCGCCCTTCGTTGGTACAGAAGACATTGTGGCTCCCTTCCCGTGATGCCACGGGTCCGACTCACCTTCTGAATTGGCTTCTCGCCATTCGGTCGCTCCTGCTCAACTGCTCGCCCCTACTGGCACTGCAGGCACCGTAGCTCCCTTCCCGTGCCTTCACGGGTCCGATCCACCTTCCGTTCGGCCCTGCGCCATTCGGTCGCTTCTCGGTCAAGCCGCTTCCCGCTCTCTGACTCCGAAGTCACCGTGGCTCCCTTTCCGTGCTTTCACTGATCTGACCCACCTTCTGTTTGGCCTCGCGCCATTTGGTCGCACCTTGATTAGCGCTCGCCGTTTTTTCCGTCACTGAAATCACCGTGGCTCCCTTCCCGTGCTTTCCCGGGTCCGCCCCACCTTCCGTTAGGCCACGCCTTTTGGTCGCCTCTGGCTCACACCGCTGCCCTTCATTGGTTATGAAGATAACCTGGCTCCCTTCCTTTACTCGGATGCAACCCACTTCACGTTTGGCTTCATGGCTGAGTCGTTCGCCCGTCCGGGTTCTGAAAACATCGTGGCTCATTCCCGAGCAGGCTTTCTGCCTCTCGTTCGTTATTGCCCATGCGCTCCTTCACCCAGCCCAAGTCTCCGTCCGCGCCGATCCGCATCCAAGTCGGCTTCCAGCCCTTCGGACGTTCCTGGGTTTGACTGCCGTCCTTCATTGAACTACAATCACCGTGGCTCGGGAGCCGGCTTCCGCAATTCACTTCCGGCCGGGTCCCACCTCTCTCGTCGTAACCCTTTGTGCTGCATTCCTGCTACTTAGCACCTCACGTACCCGTGCTTCCTCAATGTTCTACTGTGTCACCGCACTTTCTCCTGAACCATAGTAAAAACGAAGAAACCGAAGGACATCGAAGACGACGTGGTCATCTACTTTGGCCGTGTTCCGTTAATTGAAGACCTTGGGAAATGTCACTGTGCGGGCCTTCTTAACCCTCTACGGATTGATCCACACAAAAATGTTTGCTAATATCATGGGACGTGCTCCATCTGTGCCCCATCTGTGTAACCATTCCCCTCTCCACATGGCCTGACATCGCACCTCGGCAACTCCTCTCTGCAACACGCAAACGCCAAGCCATTTGTCAAAAAATCACGATGAAAAAACTACGTGAAGGATCCCTCTCACAATCATCTCCCACATCTACTCCGGGCGGATTCCAACCCTGTTTGGGCGCCAACACGTCCCTCTTGCAACAATCATGGACTAAGACAACAGAATCCATCGATACACCGGACAGTGTTATTTCTATTCACTCTTCTTTGGCTGACCAGCCCTCACAAACGTCTGTTCGTTCCACCGAACCAGCAATCATAGAGGAGCCTCCCTCGTCCCCAATCATTGAAATTATTCAAGACGGAGAAGCCCCGTTGTTAGAAGCCCATTGACACCTGCCACCCCCTTCTCTCAACACCACGGAAATTCTGAAGAGGAAACAACATCCCTCAGGTTAGATTCAACCACCCCTTCGATCGAATCTTACTCTCCAGCACCTCAA
>JAHWFP010215073.1:14306-91469 GCA_023313725.1 Lithobius niger
CTGGAAAGCACTTCCGGTTCCATCTGAAGCGTGATCGTCGTCGTTGTCTTCCAATGACCCTAAAGTTTTCGAGTTTCCACGCTGTCACTTCGGTGATTTTCTTGTAAAAGCCTCCAATCTGGATTATGGAGATGTTTTTACGTGATGCTAGTCCACAATTTTAGCCGATCTTCCAACCTGATCGCCGTGGGATGCAATTTTTTCCGCCGACCACGTTGCCTTGTTGCCGCCTGTTTGAACTTCATCACAGCCGTTGAATCGCCGCTCGGTTTGCAGTTCCTCGCTCGCCGTCGTCGACCAACTTTCCTGGCTTGACTTCAGCAACTTCGGCAATTTTTTTTTCTCCGAGATCGCCGACCACATTTTCTTTATTGCCGTCCACGTCTGGCTTGAGCTTCGTCCCTACCGTTGAATCTCCGCACGGTTGCAGTCCCTCGCTTGCCGTTGTTGACCAACTTTTTCCCGGTTGACGTCTGCTGTCCCGGCAATTCCGTGATCGATCTCCGGTAATACTGCTAGGCTTCGTAGTTCGGCTTACGTCCGCTGCCACCAACTGTGACGTGTGTTCAATGTAGAAGCCAAACTTGAAGTAGTTAAAACCTTATTTAATGCGGAATAATCATGACAAGATTTGGGTTACATTATTACGTTCTTTTCAACACAAGAATCAACGGGAATAGAACACCGGGCTCTGAAGCCCTTGACTTTTATACGCTCCAGTCGGGGACAACCAATCAGCTCGTGAGTTCGTTAACCAATCCAGTTCATGGTTACAAAGTGTTCACCAATCATGGCCAACAATACTTGGCCACGTTCTCCTGCACGTCCGCTCATGGTTTTGGCGCAAAACCTAAAAGTCCTTGCCGTTGCACAAGTGATTTTGGCGCCAACAAAAGTCAACCACAACACAACAGCACGCAGGTAGGTACGAGGGTGAGCCAATGTCCGTTACAAGCCGTAAATAAAATTAAAGCATATTAATGGACGACAAGTGAAAGTTGTTTATAATCTGAAGTAGTAGTTTCGTGGCCTGAGGAAGGTGACAGACTCACAAGTAACTTTACTGGTGATATCACCGAAAATTCGCCTGTAGTGCAACTTCTAACTGGGAATTTGTGCTGCAATTTTGGTTTGCGTAAATCATACAATATGATTGTAGGTAAAAGCATATTTAATTTAATTATGTACTATTTTTCGTAATTCAAAATACAACAACGATAGCATTAGCGTTTGATGTAATGTAGTGTTGGTTACAGCGCTTGACTATGTCATAATTGTAGTTTCGAATACTCATGGTTGATTTTCCGGTACATATTTCATGTGGTCTTGCATATCAATTTTGCGAGTGTTTTACATATTTAAAAAATCACTAATGTAGCACACAAAAATGTTCTAGATTTGTAATTGTAATAAAACTATTATTTTAATCTGCTTAAGTTTGTATACAGTAATTGTGAATGTGTTATCGGTATTGGACTCCCAGTACTTGAGAGGTATCAGTATCAGATCGGCAACAAGTGGTATCAATGCAGCCCTGTTACATACTTTATTATAATGACTACTTGACTAAATTTGTTTTTCAGCACAGCAACAAAGCCAAAATAAAATTTATACAAAAATACCGTAAATCGTGAATTAAACGCCCATGGGCTTATGCAGTTAATTTGGCAAAAATAGGGGGAGTGGGCTTTAAATCAAGCATTATCAATTTTCTAACCTTTGTGGACGTCATCTATTTAAGAAAATTCAAAGCTTTTGAAAGATCTCTGAAAGACCAATTTTTACATTCTTTTAATTGCTGTGAAGAAGGGAGGAAGGAGGCTTAGGTGAGAGATGCCATTGCCCAGGCCTTGTGCAGGTGCTAGGAGCTAAAGGAAGAGTCCACTATTACTAACAGGGAGGGAGAAGGGGCCAGTAAACATAGCAAGCAGTACTATCTTTATTCACATCATATAACTTTTAGGTAGTTTTTCGTAAAAAATCGACAATTTGAGGGGTGGGCAGTAACTACACTCTTTCATGATTTTGACTTAACAGCATTTTAGGGAGTGGGCTTTAGCTTCAACTGGGCTTTTAATACACGATTTACGGTAATATCTGTTTGGTGAATTCGATAATCTTTGTAAAAACAATTTTTGGGGGGCTCTCTTAAAAAGTAATGCATAATTTTGAAGAAATGATGACTGGGGAAAAACTGTCGAAAATATTACAGTACGTATTTTGAATGAAGTAATTTGATTGAAAATAACCATGACATGCAATAACTAAAGTTTCTGTCATAAAAAAGTAATTTTTTTTTCATTGCACAAAATACTGTATATTGTCATTTATTTTTTGCAGCCACGTGTTCTTCAGTGTATTTGCACAGTTGCTAGTGACCATTCAGTGGCTTTGATTGGCCTAAGGGAACGGCGTTGCATTATGTTAGCTAGCCGCCATCTATTCCCAGTTCAGGCTATCAAATGGCGACCCCTTGATGATTTCATGGTGGTCGGTTGCACTGATGGTACAGTTTACGTTTGGCAAATGGAAACAGGTAATTTTATTTGGATTTATTTGGTTTGGAATGCATGCACATTCTCCCTAACTTTATAATGGGAACCGGTATAACCTGTTGACTCAATTAATAAATAAATTAGTTACGCATTTGTTATGAGGTTTCGCTTGTACAGTTGGACGCACAAAAGGAGGATTTGAAAATATTATCTGTAAGTAAACTTGTTCTGCTGTGACCATGCAGTAAGAATTACCATAGCAACAGATGTGAATGTTGAAAAAAGTGATCAAATGCACAGTTGAAAGGAAACATTGAATAGCCAGGGACTCGAGGCCTCTCAGGTGTGAGTCTCTGCTCTAATTTGAAATGAGCAACGTTTCAGTTCCTTCCCAATGAATGCGGTGTGAGGTGTCCATCTGGTGTACCAGGTACCATGTGCTGACTGTGATCGCAGTACACCAGATGGACACCTCACACTGTATTCATTGGGAAGTAACTGAAACGTTGCTCATTTCAAACTCGAGGAGACTCACACCTACGAGGCCTCGAATCCCTGGCTATTCAACACCACATCCAAGAGAAGGCCGTGCTGATGAATATCCAGGGACCATCTAACCCTTCAATCCAGTTCCTTTTGGACGATGGTTACAGAGAGCGTCTAAGAAAAAAGTGAAATAACGGCCTTCAAAATAACGGAGGCAGTGTATGAGCGTTGCGACTACCTGTATGATGTGCACCTACAAGGTAGCGCCAATCGAATGGACTGTAAATAAGTGGTAGTGTTTGGAGTTTTTATTGCGACCCTTTGGAAGATAGATGGCTAGGTTTCTCCGTAACCCGTTTGCACAGCCCTCCTGTATATAAGCTCATTAGTTTGGTTATCAGTTTCCTCTCAATGTGTCAGAAGGTGACTCGAGAAGGGAGGTAGGGCAGGTTGGTTATGTATGTTTTCCTTAGGCAAAAGAAACATTTTTCAGCCAGCCTCTCAGGAGGGCCGGCAAAATACTGTTTCTTAGGCCGAGTGGAAAACATAGATAACCTTTTAATTTTTGTGTTAACAGGTAGACCTTGTCCAGGTTTGGTGGAGGCCGCCGCCTGAACGAGTGCCCTAGGGTTACGAGCCGGCTTTCCCCCAAAAAGTTTCCCAACTTCGCACTTTATTCAGAAACAGAAAACAGGTGTTTTGGATCTCTTTTGTAAAATGTGGTGGCCCGGTTAATGGCCATTGTTTTAAAGATGAGGGTCTTACTTCCGTCTTCGTTTTCTGCGTGCTTAAAGGGGGCTGGATTACACATCTGGCAGCTACGATGGGGCCCAGGCGATGTAGTCCATTGGCTTGTTTCGTCATCTCTCTGAGGTAGTGTGATGTGAAGACGGAGCTGTTTCTCCATGAAGCTGCAGTCAGGATGTCTTGAAATGGTGTAGAGTTTTGGTGTGCCCAAGAGGTGGAGATTGCCCATAATTCGTGTGCCGTTACTCTGACATCATAGCTAGTTCTTGATATGTTGGCTTTGTCATAAGCACTTTGGATTGTTTGCCTGATCCATTGCGAAATTGTGGCTGCAGAGGTTTCGGCAGTGGATCTTGCAATGGAATGAAAAGTTACGTTCTGCCTTTTCTTAGTTCTTTGTTGTTTGGACGGCCAACGTAATAGTGCAAAGTTCTCACCGGACGAAGTTGGCGCCCAGGTTCGTTGCCTAAGATGCTGGATAAGGCTGAGATTGTTATGGGTGTTGATGGCTCACAAGGTCTTTGTGTTTTAGCACGGAAGTCTGCTGTTGGTGTGAGGGTCACAGCTGTGAAGTTCGGTGCGAAGACGCAGTATGCGGGGTCTGCTGATAATGCTTGGATTTTGCTGGACTTGATGCTTGTTGCAAGGGTCACTAGGAAAACATCTTACGTGTTAGGACGATCAATGGAGCGTTGAGCATTGGTTGGTAAGGCTTGTGCAGGAGTACTTGTAATACGATGGATAGGTCCCAGTTTGGGAAGATGTGTTTTGTTGTGGGTCGTTCCATTTCAATGGTTGAGTGTGGAGATTTTATAGTCGTTGACGAGATGTGAATTGCTGGCTGCTTTGAATACAGAGTTGAGTGCTGATCAGTAGGATAAAATTGTTGAGCCTTGAATAGGGTGTTTAAGAATTTCAGCAAGTCGGCCATACGTAGGGGGTTGATCAGACTGACTTTCCCTCTGTCACACCAATGAAACCATCTTGACCAGTGACTGTCATAGATTCTATTTGTTGAGGAGCGAATAGCCTTGCCTGCGATTTGAGTTGTTTGTTCCTCATGAATGCCAGCCTTTTCGAGTAGTTTGGCGATAGTAGCCACCCGTGAAGGTGTAGTGAATTGAGATTCGGGTGGAATTGTTGTGTTCCTTTCTGTTAGGACAGAAGATTCTGCACCACGGGAAGACTTCATGGAGTATCTATGACGAGTCTTAGAAGACCAGGGAACCACACTGCAGATGGCCAATTCGGTGCTATTAGTAGGAAGAGGCCTCCTATTGGGTGATCTTCTCCAATACTTGGGGAGTAGTTTGAATGGGGAAAGAGGTACGCGTATAGATTCTCCGATGGAAAGGTAGGGCGTCTACTGTTGTGGCTTGCTCGTCTGGGACTGGACTTATGAAGTGGGGAGGTCTGGTATTGCGCATCGTTGTGAACAGGTCTATCATTGGGGCTCCCCAGATGTTGAAGAGATATTCGCAGATTGATTTCTTCAGTGTCTATTCTCCCGTTGGGGGTTTCGTCTGTGAGAGTGAGTCTGCAATTACATTCCTGTTGCCTGGGATGTGGGGAGGCAGAATTGTTGTTTTGAATTGAATGCACAGCTGGAAGATTGATGATGTTATCTCGTGAAGCTTGCGGGATCTCGTTCCTCCTTCCTTTCTGACATAAGCCACTGCTGTCTTGTTGTTCACTTGGACGTGAACGACTTTCTTTTTGATTAGTTGCTAGAAGTGGTTGTGATCAAGGAGAATTGCTATGAGTTCTAAGACAGTGATGTGGTCTTGGTCCTCATTGGTCCACATCCATGCGATCGCATGGTAATCTATGTGGGCTCCCCAGCCTTCGTGTGAGGCATTGGTTAGTAAGAGGAGGTCTGGTTCAGGTTCGTGTAGGAGTACTGTTTGTGATTACGTGTGGGCGTTTGCCACATGTGAAGAGTTTCCAATAGGAGGTCGTTGCTGTTTGGCCGGATTGTGCCGGTTGTGGTCCCCATTCGTCTATGTGGAAGTGGTGGAGTGGCCTGGTCATCCATCTGCCGTAGGGGACAAGATTCGCCATGGATTCTAGCTTGCCTATAAGGGAGTTCAGGTCTTTGAGAGAGTGTTTGGCTTGTTGACCAAATTGCTGGGTGTGGTGAGTTATGTCTTCTGTTCTTCAGAAGGCTTCATGGTTGCAGATTTTAGGTTGAATGAGACTCCCAGGAAAATGAATTCTTGTGATGGTTGCAGTTTTGATTTCTCTAGGTTCACGCCGGAGCCTAGTTGATTGAGGAGGGTAATGGTGTAATTCCCGTTTCTACAAAGTTGAGTTGGTTCTTGGTGGTTCAGTAGCCAATCGTCTGGAAAAGCACTTGCTTCTTGTTGGTTCTGGTTAGGTGAACCAGAATTGGTTTTAAGATTCTGAGTGCTGCGTTTAGTCCGAATGGCAGACATCGAAACTGATAGATTTTGTTGTGATACATGAAGCGGAATAGGTGTTGGAACAGATGTGTGTACCGGTACGTGAAGATAAGCATCTTTTAGTCGATGGTGATAGTCCAATCGTTGGGTCTTTGGTGATTGCCAAATTGTTTCCAGGGTTTCCATTTTGAAATGTTGATTGTCCATGAATTGGTTGAGAGGCTTGAGGTTGAAAATCATTCTTTCCCCTCCCAACTTCTTGGGTTGAAGAAAAATGTGGCTGTAGAACCCTGTGCTGGTGGGTTGATGACATTCCTCTATTGCTTTTTTTGAAAGAAGGTCCTGGATTTCTTGTGTAAGCTTTGGCGTTGGATGGGACGAATTTTGCCAGAGGGGGCATGAGGCAGTTTTGTGATAAAAGTTGGGCGAAAGGCGTCTTGAATGATGGAGAGTACTTGCGGGTTGGACGTTAATTTCTTCCAGGCCGGGAGAAAATGTTGTAGGCGGGCTCCCACCGGAAGGTGATTGGGTTGGGTGGCGTCATTGGTTTCGTCTGGAGTTGTTTTTCCTGTTTGGATATGAATGTCGGCTTTGCCTGTCGGGCGTAGTTCCCTTGTTGGTGCGACCTTTGTGAATGGACAAGTGGAGGGGTGGATCGAAAGGACTGGTTAGACCGGAACGATTGATTGGGTTCCGATCGGCGAACATCATTGCCGGTGGGCTGAGGCTACTGTTTTGGTCAGTTTTCGGTGTTCCATTGACTCAGAAAGGGCTTGTTTTGGTAAGGCTTTGGATTGGGGTGTGGCTGGTGTGACAGTCTCAATGCCTTTCGTTTCCTGGACACATCAAGATGGGGTGCAAGAGAGGGTATTAGAGCCCTGAAGAGGGTGTCGGTTTCACGAAGAGGTTGATTACGAAGTTTGAATTTGGTCGAATCGTTCAACTTCAATGTCGTGCCAAGGGCAATGTCCCTCAGAAGGAGAGTGTTGTTGAAGAGTGGACGGGTGAACCAGTTCAGCGAACGGTAGGTGGCGAATGCAGCCTTCTGAAAAAGGTGAGAGATGACAACCGATAAATGCTTGACCGTGTTTGGCCTGGCTGAAGATGAGAGTGCGTTAATCACTGTGTTCAGGAGATCTACCTGACATGCTGCATGCAGGCCAAGGCGAATGCACTTGTCTTTCTTTTGGAGTACGTGGGTGGGAATTTCAGCCTTCCTTGGGATGTAAAGTGCCGTTCCAAACTCCATTTTCATCTCTGCAGTTAAGAACTCTTGACTCAGGGTAGGTGTCAAAATTCTTCGTCCAAGTTGTGCCTTCGCCTGAAGCATGAAAGAAACTGGTTTCACTGCCTAGTTCCAAGTTCTAGTGGTTCGCCGTGACCCAAGATGTCGCCACCATTGCGAAGCTAGCAGGTCAGGGATGATACTGGCCCAAAACTGTTGACGTTCTTGTCATGAAGAGCAAACCCATAGCCGGTAGATAAACTATGGTTTATGACAGGTGCATCGGAAGATTTTGATGGATTGTACAGGAAGCAATCAGGAACAACTTCTTCCACCGTCTTTAGTAGCTCAATTAGAGGGACGGTCGTTGCATCCGTGGCGTCAGGATAGTCACAGAAGCAAATGTGGCGGTCGGGCATATTCGGTGGGATGGCATTCGTTGGGATTGCATTCACTGGTGGAGCATTCGCCGATCCGCCAGTTAGCAAATGTAGTTGTTGTTGAAGAACAGACGATGATTCCAGGTCGTTGTCGTCAGGGTCAGCGGGGTCCATGATTCCAAGGCGAACGTGATCCGGCCGGATCGATTCAGAAGAGTGATGTCGTTTCCTCTCAACTTGGGTAGGCGAATGTGAACGCTTTTTGCTGTTCTGGCTAGATGTGACGGCAACCCAGGTATTCGTCTGTTTGGCCCTCGTTGAAGGTGTAATGGTAGGGGTAGGCATGGTCGGGGGAAGGCGACATCCAAAGTCGTCAAGAGCCCTCTCAATCATCCGGCTAATTCGCTGTGGCGGAAGGAACGATCCTCACGAGATGAATGCGACGAGAGGTCCAAGGGTTCTTTAGACGAAAGCTGGTCCTAGGCAAGAGCTCGCATTCGTTGTTGTTCACTCTTGAGTAGTGTGACGGTGTCTCTTGCAGCCCGAAGATCTGCTTCAACGGTTGAAAAATCCAGGCTGGAGTGGTGCGAATGTTGGCCAGCTTGAAGGGACGAAGTGGCGGCAGTGTCGGCATTCGCATTCGTCTGATATTCTCATTCGGGGTAGCATTCGACGAATGTGGCAAGACCAAAGCAGCGGCGTTAGAGTCGGGATGTTGAATCAGGGGGCAGGAGCGGAGTCTCCAGAACCGTGGGAACAGAAGTCTTCGACATTTTGAGAATATTGGACTGGATGCTAGAAGATTTTCAGGGCGAATGTCGGAAAACGAAATGGCGTAGTGACGCTCTGGAGGAAAAATTATGACCAAACGAATGCAGTTATATAGAGAAGGGCAGCGCAGTACGGCTGGGCAGGTGCAGTACGGAGCCGGCGGCTACTAGACACAGATAAACCTCCAGAAAAACAGCAACGGTCGAGGAACTAATGCAAAAATTAACAGGTTATCTATGTTTTCCACTCGGCAATAAGAAAGTAAATTCAGACTAGCCTACAAAGAATTTACTGAAATTTTTATATTTAGCATTAAAAACAAATGCTGTACAGAAGAAAATTATATTTAAACTGTAGTTAACTAGTTATCTGCCCCAAAACAAAACTTGTTAAGGATTCCCACCAAGCTTTTCGGCCGTGTGAAGTCATGATATCAAACGCCAAGCTCTTTCGCCAAGCTAATCCCACCGAGTAATAGTTCGAACATTAAATGAAATATCTGAAAATTGCTTACTGCGCAGTTTTCAATTATTTCATTTAACGTTTGAAGTCTTAGTCGGTGGGATTAGCTTGGCGAAAGAGCTTGGCGTTTGATATCACGACTTAACACGGCCGAAAAGCTTGGCGGGAATCCTTAACAAATTTTGTTTTGGGGCAGATATCAGATCTTTTTGGTCGAAAATCAATTTGTTTTTCTTAGCAATTATGAGATGGAAACACCAATATAGTTTTCTGGGCCATATTTGTTTTTGCTGACTTTCGTTTCATTTTGAAGACATCAGTAGCTCCTTACAAACGCAGATTTTCTATTTATTATTAAGCACGGATTTTTTTAATGTTCAGTTTGGCATTATTGCATAATAAGAATGTTTAAAACAATGTAAAACAATCAATTTGGTCGTTTGGAGCTCCCTAACCCCTGAACCACTTGACCAATTAGAAAGGCCCATATGAAAAGGGCACATCTACAAAGCAATACCTGTAAAATGAGCAATACCTGTAAAGTGCAATACCTGTAGAACCAGCTTTATTCACCGCATGGAAGAATTCATTTTCGTGATGCAAAAACAAGCGTTAGTAAGTAGTAAGTAATTAGGCAAATATCAATGTTATTCACGTCGTTTTTTCAACAAGAAAACGGTGAGCTGTATTCTTAATAGTGAGTTTTATGTTGTCAGGCGACCAAAATCTCCCGATTAAACAAGTTAAACTAACTATCGAATAGTTATTTATCCTCAGATGGCTGAAAACAGCCAAACTACCTTTGCTGTAAAGACACAATGTGTCTAGTGGTCGCCATGCTCATATATACATATTATCTGGATGTTATTTTTTTATCTTGGCGGGCGTCACATTAGCGTGTGTCTTGAGAAACAGCAAATGGTGATGTTATTTTTGTTGGTGTACTTGTTTATTTCAACTTGCTTTCTTCACTGATGTATTTTTTAAATATATATTTAAAAATTTAATTTATTTATATTTTTAATGCATAAATTTAATATAAAATATTAAAAAAAATATATTTACAACTTTACACAAAGTTCGCTCACTTTCACAACTTCAAGATACTTCATATCTCGATAATTTTCGACGGCCACCTGTCGTTTTCATCAAGCTTTCAGAATGTTTTCTCTACATTATTAGCATTGTGGATAACTTTCCGATTCAAATCCGAGCTGTTCTGAAGCCTCTGATATTTGTAGGGTTGGCACCATTAACTTCCCGCCAGGCTCCAATCATGCATTAGTGGTGCAACCCTACGAATACCAGAAGCTTCGGAACCGCTCAGATTCGAATCAGCAAGATGTCCAGAATGCTAGTAATGTAGTAAAAAGTCCTGAAAACCCTGAAAGCCTGATGGAAACGATAGGTCGCCGTCGAAAATTAGCGCTATAAGAAAGTGAGAAAACTTTGTGTAAATTTGTAAATTTGAAGCAGTTTTCACAATATGCTTTGCAACGGAATTTTTTTAATTAAAAATTATAATTTAATAATATAAAATACGTAGTTTCATTTCAAAAATTCATCTTTAAAATAAAGTAGTTACTCTGTCACGTCCTCCAATTTGGTAACAGGAAAAATTCTCATTTCTTAACTACGTGTATCTGTAAAATACTAACCTTCATTATGTGCTAAATCATATAGATTTGCTCTTTTAATTGCCCGAAATTAAATTATACATCCGTTTGGTTTATTAATTAATTTAAACGTCCGAGTTTAGTTGCATAGGATTTTTGCTTCAAGGATTAATCCCTAAGGCTTAGTGAAGCTGACATGTCCTAAGATTTTCGCTTTCGGTAGACATTATTTGCTCAAGATATTTTCAACCAGTATGTGCGCAAATTTTCGACAGTCAGAAGATTTCTGTTGTAGAAGCCTGACGAAGACAGTCAACTGAGCCCCACCATCTCCAGAAATCTTCTAACTCTCAAAAATTTGCGTAGATGTTGGTTGAAAAATATCTTGGGATTTAAATATGAATTTTCAAAGTAAACAATGTGACGTTTTTAAATTAATTGCCGAGACAAACATGCATGTCTGAAGGTTTTTTCTAACCAGATGCATAAGCATCTCAACAAAGCGTTGCATGCTTTAAGATTTTCACTTCACGGATATATTGCTTGCACTGGGACTCCAGACGAACACGCTGTTTAGATCCAAGATGGCGGCTCCTTGTACAAGCAGTGGTGAAATACTTATCTTATGGAGCAAGCAACATATTGATAACAAAATCTTATCATCCATAAACAGAGTGGAATCAACTATCATGCATTCTGTAATCACCGTTTTTGTTGGGATTTTATGATGCAAACTACTCACAGAAAGTTGAGTGTCAAAATGTAGGTGGCTCATTAAAAATGCACCAAACTGATTAGGGCTGACGATGTTGGGCAAGACTATGTTGGCTCATAAAATTATTTTCTGACAAATGTTTAACTAAATCAGATTAGGGACAGATCTAGATTCAGTTGGTCCCTATAGCAAAAGTATCATTTTTTTTTAAATTCAAATATTAATTGTACCAGAGAGCACCTTTCAAAAGCTTGTTTCGAATTTCGACCTAGTCTTATAAATGGAAACTTTTTCGGTAACCCCTTGTACTCGCTGCTCTTTTCTCATTTTTAAGGTCATAGTTTTAAATTCGGGGAATTATGGTAGTTGGATGGTGGTCTCAAGACAAGCTCCCTCCCCCCCTCCACCACACACATACAAGCATAAGTTCAAAGTCTAGACTGAGTGCAACTGCCTCGTATTGCACTTAACATGATTGTAGATTGTTAACAGCCACTCTTACAGTTATCTGCTACTGGTTGCAATTTATAGGGAGGGAGGGCGATCTCAGCGGCAACAGAAAGTTCACATTTCGTAGCTTATTTAATTTCTAAAGTCTGCCCTATGGAATTTATGCTTTGTATGGTGTGCTCTGTTACAGTGTTGTATGTTAAAATAGCCATTAATGTTGAGGGAGATTATATTGCGAAATTTAGTTACTGAACTGTTAACTAATTAGATCAATTATATAAAGGTCATCTGGATCGTGTTCTTCATGGATTGGTTGCTGAGGAAGTCATGAGTGCTTGCGATGAACATATTGTCAGCACTGGGGACTCTTTGGCCAATCCAGCAGTTCACTTCTTCCGGGGACTGCGCCACAGAAACCTGGCAGCCATCCGTCATGCCGCCCAACGCGGCTTGCACCAGCTTGCTCACCACCCCCACTCTTCGGCTCCTGAGGCGCAGGAAACCCAAAGAAGCCATGCGTATCCACTCATGATCCAGGGTCTGCGCACCAATCCCAAAGATGCAGACAGTCATGTCCTGTTTTTTGACATTGAAGCACTAATTGGTAAGTAGTTGAAATTGTTTATTTTAAAGTAAAATTAAATGCTGTTGCGACTGCATGGCCAGGTAATGTCCCCAGGATGCCATGCGAGAAGTGAATCATGTTGGGGGAAGGGGGGAGGGAAAAAGAGGTGAAAGTATGTTGTAGATAATAGTGGGGGGGGGGGGGCGAAGAAGAATCGACGAATGAAAAAATTCACAAAGTCAATAACGCAGAATATCACATTTCAGACTTTAGTCCAATTTCGCAAATTTTTGACAGTTCAACTGGAAGATGATGGAAAAACTTCTCCCAACTGTCTTATTCAGGCTAAGCTTGAAGTAATTCGGTGCTTTGGGTTATATCTGTCTACATGTTGTCTTTTGAAACGCGCGGCCTGTGTGGCCTCCTGTGTTGTGGGTGGGACACGAAAGGCAGTGAGAAATAGAGTTCGGCAACATATGTCTGATGTAAAACATAATAATGAAGAGAACGGTGTCACAGTCTACTGCATGGAAACATAGAATCGCATTAACTGGGAAAATACTCAAACCCTTTTAGTTTGAATTCCATTAAAGATTCATCTTAGAGGCTTGGAATCCTTGGCAATCCTAGGCAAGACTGGCATACAAGAAGGATAATTATAAGCTAATAAATATCCAGGTCCCCTCCACCCCCAGAATCTAGTACGTCGTGAGAGGGGACCTCCACGCCAGTCTTGCTGAAGAGTGGAAACACCCTATAGAATACAGGAGGCGACGCAAGCCGTGCAATTCAAAAAACAACAGCAAGTCGGTTGTAACCTAAAGCACCGAATTGCTTCAAACTTACCTTGAAGAAGATAATTGGGAGACATTTTTCCATCATCATCCAGTTGAACTGTCAAAAATTTGCACAATTGGACCAATTTCTATGATATGAGATTGTGCGTTTTTGACTTTGTGAATTTTTCGATTTTGTGTACTCTCACAGTATGATCTGTTTTCATATTTTTAAAGCAAATGTATGTATGCTTTGTTTGGGGGAGAGAAGGGAAGGAAGGATGGGAGAAGAAATACGTTGTAGCCAAGGGCGCTCGCAGAATGGCAAATAGGGGTGAGCTCGAAAACCCAGAAAGGGCAAAATAATTAATCAAAAGGGCAAAAAAGTCAAACGACACGAAATCACATGACACAAGCTCTGAAAAGAAGTCTCCACTTTAACATTTTATGCTCGCAGCATTTTTTCCCAACATTTTTTTTTATGCAGAAAAAGGGGAACAAGTCTCTGGGAGGGGACTCTAGTCCTAATAGCCCTAATGTAGGGTTGCCCTTGGTTGTAGCAAAGGGTAGCGTAGTAAAAGAAGAAAAGGAACGTTAGAACGATGCAGCAGCAAGAAAATCGGGTGTTGCTTCACATGTGGGAAAGGTGTGAGGTGAAAGGTGAAGCAATGGCAGGGAAACAATTGGACAACGTCATAGGTGGTACATTGAAGCATCTTTATCATAGTTTGTGAAGACCAAAAAATAATAAAAAAGGAGCCAAGTAATTTTAGAATGTTAGTCACAGGGACAACCTAGGATCGCTCGTGTTAAACTCTCAACTTTGAGAGCTCACGACGCTATCAAAAGTGAACATTTCAAAACCAAATTTGGAATCTAGCTCAACTAGTCAAGGCCTGTCTACGATCCAAATATTTTGAATTTAGGCCCAGCTGAATCCGACATCCAGAGAGGGGCAAAATAGACAAACTTCTTGTTGTTCTTCTTCATCTTCTTCTCCAGGGAATGTACCTTCCGTCTGTTCTCTCTACAGCAGTGGTTCCCAACTTTTTTCAAACCGTGACCCCCCCCCCCCCAAAAAAATTTTTTTTTTTTTTTTCCTACAACCCTACTCCGAAACTAAATTTCATTGTCCGTCGGTTTTACAACGAGGGGGTCTGGGGGAGTGTTGTAAGCTCACCAGTGGGGTCCGGGGCGGAACCCCGAGAAGCCAACGCTTTTTCTGCATTTTAAGCATTTAAACATTGGCTAAAATTGCCTTGTACATATAAAAAAAAAAAATAGGGCCATTTAAAAAAAGAAAGTTGTTTCTCGGGCAGAAAAAAAAATATTTCTATGCCGGCGGGCAGTTTTTTTTTTTTTTACTTTTTTTTTCCGTACTGTTCAACATTTACCAGAAAGAGTACATTATCGTTAGTGGAGGAACTGCCATCTTGGGTTCTGATAGGGAGGCAGCAATCGGCAGGAAAAAACGCAATTCCTTTAAAATAAATATTGACGTAGTTACCGAATGACAATTACAAAAAAAAGGGATTAAAATGAATTACTTTATTTATTAGGAAAATACCCGATTTAATTTTGTTTAATGCAATTATTATAGCGCTGCACACAATGTTTTTTCCAATATGGTTGCTGTCGTTGAGTGCAGCGCTTTAGCTATGTGTAGTCATTGCCCATGATACGTTATGGGAAAGTCGTTCATACAAACTCTGAAGCTAGACAATAAAAACCATGTTTGCTGTCAAAAAATTGAACTGTTTCGAATATTATTGAACACCCCCCCTCCTTCCCCAACAATTACTGTAATTTTGAGTTAGCTGCGGCAACCCATGGTAAATAACACGGAGGCTTGGCACAAAACACAGCGCTAGCCCCCCCCCCCCCAAAAAAACCGTGGGTACCACACCAACAACATTAATTATTGTTGTTAAGCGTGATAATAAATACTATAATAAGAGTAATAATGATTATTGTTATCTAAATGATTGTTGTAGATGTGGTGCTCGTGATGGTTTTTTTTTTTTTTGGTCTGGTGTCGCTCGTAATCTTATTTTGTTCCAAGCACTGCGGTAACTGGCAGGGAAAATGAAAAAAAAAGGTCCGTGCGGCGACTTTTAGGCGGTGCGGCGATGCCTGAGAAACAACTTTCTTTTTTTAAATGGCCTAGCCTTCGTATTTCATGGAATTATACAATACACATTATAATCAATAATCATTATACGTATATGTATAATACGCTTACGTTGGGCAAGCAAATTCATCATTATTATGCACCGGAGGGGAAGTAGGGATGGGGATATTCATAATCCGCGTCAGGGGGGAGGGGGAGGGGGGGAGGCGGTGCGGGACGGGAAAGGGGTTACCAGAGGAAGAATGGGGGAAATCTGACCAGACTATGGCAGAATGTAAGTGGTAGGCCGCAGGGGAGACCGGAGAAGGAGGCAGTTGGCGACCTTTTTATTCCATACTGCCCACTACATTATTTCGCTCAGGTATTGCGGGAACTGACTAGACCGGCGTATGTTACACCGGGGGGACAGCTAGTAATTATTAATTATCACGGTAAAAGATAAGAAATATCATTTACAGTTACTTTATCAGAACTTCCGAAGTATCATAATTATCATTAATGAGATGGATGTAGTTGTTTTTTGGATACTAGTTCACGAATGTTTGGCTCAATATCACTGAAAAGATTTTTAAAAAGTTAAATAATTTTTTTCCTGCTTGTATCGCGACCCCCGAGAGGACGCCCGCGACCCCGACCCATAGGTTGAAAACCACTGCTCTACAGGTCAAATGACACCACCTAAAATCATGGGATTAGGGATTGAAATTGTAACTTCTTAGGTGAGCATGTGCCTTGTTGATATGAAGTGACTGAGAGAACGTATCATCCGATTTCCTTTAAATTTAGAATGGAAACTAAATACTGGATACATGTGAAACAGTGAATGTGCCATTGTCACTAGTAATTTCGAATTGCCGCCATGTTGAAATTGGGCGTCCATTTTGAAATGCATATTATCTTTCGATTTCCTTCAAATTTAGAACGGAGATGAAATATTTCATTCCAAGTGAAACAATAAATGTGCGATCATTACTGGTAATTGCTAATGGCCGCCAGTGGCCCCTTGGCTTGTCCCAAGTGGTATGTTCACTTTTCCTCTGGCATCCCTCCCAAAAGATTCCACTTTACCAACAAGGTAATTGCAGGAGTTTCGGTGACTGTGTCATCAGTACGCCAGATATCAGTGGCTATTCAGTGGTGGGTCTAAGTCAGAGGTTGGCGTGGTATATGCTTGCGCGCATAATGGGGTTACTGTTTCCCATTGTCTTCCACCAGGCTATTCTGTGTTTTCGACTGAGCTTCTGGCACCCAGTCTGGCTGTTGAGTGAATCCTTGACCTTCGGGGCACGTATTGTATCATCTTTAGTGATTCCATGAGTGCCCTGGAGTCCTTAGCAATATACAACCCACAGAGCCCCTTGACACAGCGTGTCCAAGCTATGTTTTCCCGCTGGCCTGGCAAGCGAAAAACTATGATTTTCTGTTGGATCCAGGGCCATGTTGGGATAGCGGGCTGATGTTGCAGCGAAAGGTGCCCTTTCTGCACCTTGAAAGGTTCTCTTGATAGGGACCTCAGCCTTGTTCCCTCGGACTCCTTTCCAACTCTTTGTCTGAGGTTGTACGCTTTTTGCAAGCCTTACGGGAAGACAAGACAGCAATATGTTGCTGGCTGTTAAAGGCACTGTCAAGGAATGGCACTCGTCCTGTCGCCACAATTGCAGAGAAGAGGTGGTGTTGGCCCGTTTACGAATTGGTCACACCAAACTTACTCATTGCTTTCTTTTGAGGGGAGTTACCTCTCCTGACTGTCATTGGTGTCGACGACCACTTACGGTCCGTCACTTGTGGATTGTCACCGTCTTGAAGGTGTTCATCGCCATTTCTATCTTCCCTGAGACTTAGGATGTCAAATTAGGCGATAAGGCTGTCCTCCTGTACAGGGTTTTTTAATTTTTGCTGGAGGTACAGATGCATAATTAGATATAGATTTAGGGTTTGTTAACACTTTTGTAATGTGTGGCGCAGTGACGTAGGTTGGTGCTAATGACCTTGATGTCGACGCGCCATTAGGATTCAATCTCCGCCGGCCCCCGCCCCGTCTTGAAATCTAGTGGTCATTTTGAAATGATGATTATCATCCGATTTCCTTCAATGTAAAATGGAGATGACATCGTTGATTCCAAGTGAAACAGTGAGTGTGCCATCGATTCCCAGCACCATGAATGGAATTGCTTCCTATAGCCATCAAGACGAGGCCCACATCGTGAATAGGGGTTGGTTTCTAGACAGTGCCAGCACAAGTGCTTCGCACGATGGTACGAATGCCGTTTTCAAGCGCAAGAGGGACATCCTTCATAGTGCTGACATTCCGAAAGGTTCCATTTGCTTACGCCATTCCCCTCTCTCACCTACTTAGATTCTTCAAAGTTTACACCAAAGGGATTTATGGAATTCAGCAAACGTTGATTTTAATGCGCTTTCTCCACTTCGCCCCTACCGACACCAAAAAAAAATTTCAGCAACTTAGCTAATTTCAGCTTTTTCTGAGCTTACTTAGCTAAGCAACTTAGCTAAGCAACATTTTCCGTAGGCTTCCAGTTTTTTTATTTTTTATTTTTTAGCAGGCCTACTTCTGACTTCAGTTTTGAACTTATGGCAGGTCTTCCGTTTAAATTTGGTGAATCTTAAAAGCAACCTTAATTAATGCAAACCTTAAAATGTTCAGCTTTTTTCCATTGTTAATGCAAAAGTTGGCAAAATCCATCTATTTTCTTTTTTTTATCAAAAATACTTTCAGCTTTTTCTGTTCAAGGCCACTCTCGTGCCTGAAAAATAAGCTGTACGGACTAGTAGACGCCGGCATCACGGTACCTATGGCTTTCATTCGCTGGTACGCGGTTCTTTTCGACCTACCCACTTCTACTAACTGCACATGGCGATTCATCACGACTTCTTCCATCGAACAGCCCAGATATGTGGTGATTAGATTTCAGACGGGCAGAGTCTCGGATCAGAAGAAGAATCCCGTACTCTTCGACCATTGCAAACTAACGAATGCTCACATGACTTTGAACTCGGAGAGGTACCCATTCTTGGACGTACTTGCCGATTTTGCTAGCGGATATGTCTCGACTGTATACCAAGATTTACTCAACTTTAGGAAACAATATTACAAAGAGATGAAACCGGTTCTGCTTTCGATGTATCGGCATATGCCAGAAACTTTCCTCTAATCACCATAGGTGGTTCTAAACAAAGTGAACGTCTTAAGTCGAGCGTGAACGACATGTCTTTGAGATTTAAATTTGGAACGTAAGTACCGGCCAACACTAGATGCTATGCCATGGTGAACGGTGATCGATTAATGATGTAAGTTGGATAGGAGTAAAGTCAAATTTGTAACGTAAGAGAAATAGAATAAACACATTTTTATAAATAATAATAATAAGTTCTTTTATTGCAAAGCAATTCTCGAAGCTTATAGAAAGCTTGTGTGAGATTTTACAACATCTTATTCTCATGTGATTAATAATTACAATAAATTATACATACACATTATACATACACATTATACATACACTTTATACATACACATTATACATACACTAAATATCACACAAATATATATTACTTAACGTTTATAACTTCTTCATAAATTATCGGCGCTTCTCACTGGACTTGTAACATATATTTAACTGATTTATTATGAGGTATTTTTTTAAATTTATCCTTAGTTCTTTCATATTTATATATGTTAACATATTTTCTGACAGTTCATTAAATAATTGTGGTATGTAATACTTTTTCCCTCTTTTTCCATATGCATTATTCCAACTTGGCATCTCATATCTCCTTTTTCCTACTCTTATTTTATCTAAATTTTTTGTGGTTACTTTGAATGCATTGCTATAATAATTTTTTGTTATTATTATATATTTGTAAAGTTCCTTTATTTTTTTTTTTTTTTTTTTTTTTTTATATATATATATATATAAATAAATATATAAAATATTTTTTATATATATATAAATATATAAAATAATATAAATATATATATATAAATAAATATATAAATGATGCAACGTAAGAGAAATAGATAAAAAAAATATATAATAAAAAGAAAGAAAAGTTACAATAAATCATGTATTCGTCAACTCCCATTCAGGTACCCATTTCCCAAAAGGTAGGTATGCTGAAGCAAATCAAGGCTGGGAAAGCCTCTACTGATCGTCTATCCAGTTAAAGAGGGAAGGAAAGGCCACAAAGTTCGCCGCTTCTCTACCCATCGCTAAAACGAAACAGTCGAGAATTCAAAAGGCTCGAACCAGTGTTAAGGAACTGAATATCTATTTCTTGTGCACCCAAGTCAAGAAAGTAGTAGGGATGCACCGAATATTCGGTAATTATTCGGTATTCGGCCTATTCGGCCAAAAATTCAAGGATTCGGTATTCGGCCGAATACTGATTTTGGCCGAATAGTGCTAGTCGGTATTCAGCCGAATACTGATTTTGGCCGAATAGTGATATTCGGTATTCGGGCGAATACTGATTTAGTAGGGATGGATCGGTAACCGAAACCGAATTTTCGGTATTTACTGAAAACCGAAACCGATTTGGATTTTGTGTCGGTTTTTCGTGCGGTGTTCGAAAAATCAAAAATTGATTTGTTTTTCTAATTTTTTTTTTAATAATTGTCATTTTCTACGTATAAATGACAGCAAAGCTCTTAATCATTAAAAAGAAAATAGTAGAGGGAAATGGTGCCACAGCTAGGGCCATGGTCTATGACGCTGCTGAAAGTCAAAGCAAGAGTTAGAAGCTAGTAATAGTACTGATACAAGAAAAAACTAGAAATAGCTGGTTGGGGTGGATGGTGGCAAAAACCGATACCGAAACCGCGGTTTTGTGAGCGTAAAAACCGAAACCGGAACCGAAGTCAACAAAATGAAACCGACCCATCCCTATGATTTAGGCTGAATAGTGATATTCGGTTTTCGGCCGAATAGTGTTAAGATTTGTTGGTATTCGGCCGATTATTTTTTAATATAAATTTATGTAATTGTGTGAATGTAAGAACTTTTAGCTAAGCATTTACTTTTTGGTTTGTGAGGAACTGTCTTCTGACATTTCTAAAAGAAGGTAAAAATTATCAAATATGTTTAAATTATTCGATCAAGTATTCGACCATTATTCGGCACAGAACCGAATAATTCGGTATTCAGCCGAATATGTAAATTGTTTGGTGCCGAATATTTGGTATTCGGCAGTTTAACTATTCGGTTGTATATTCGATATTCGGTATTCGGCAAGTTGAGTATTCAGGTATATATTCGGTATTCGGTAAGTTAAGTATTTGGTTGTATATTCGGTATTCAGTATTCGGAAAATTTTGTATTTTGTGCATCCCTAGAAAGGAGGATTTTTGCCTGCTCTGTTACTTCCCGCTCTCGCAGCCGTGTGGGCAACTGCCGGTGGCGCGGCTGGAAAACCAAAGCAAACAATGCCAAATATAACTCGAGACAGCTTGAAGAACTAGAGCGCGTCACAATGCTAAGATGGGAGCAGTTGTGTTGCGAAGAGGTGGTGGATTAAAAAAAACAGGTGAAAAGCAGTGGTCAACTATTCTACCTAAGGCTGGTATTCCAATGAACAGGTTTCTGACAAATGTCTGATCTCACCAAATACCCTCAGAAGTTGGGGACAGACAGGAGTGTTTTCTAAATATCTGCTACCCATACAACCCAAAGTGGTCGAGTACGGTGAAGTTAACTTACAAGATTCAGAAGCGGAGGACATAATTCACTGGGTGCTTACCATCTTAAAAAACGACCATGTGTTTTTACTTCATTCATGTGGGTTACGCCGCCAAAGGAAGTGTTACGATACCTCCGAGACAAGAAAATCGTAAGGAATTAGAGAAGAATAAAAAAAACCCTATGAAATTTTGTGTGACCAATACTGCCTATTCATTCTGTATCATTTAAACAAAAGTATCAATTTTTTTCAAGTCACGGAGATAATAAAATATTTTGTCAATAACGATGAAAGTCAATAAGTTTGAATGATGTGTATGCTCGCGAGCGTATACGCTCAACTCCTAAGGGTGCATTGCCGTCATGCTGTTTTACAAAGCAAACACTCTGTATTAAAGACAGCGTTAAACATTTTAGTTAATTTCTAGCAGAAACATGACGATTTTGCCGGGCATTAACAAAGCTACTACACAATTTCTGACCTTAAGGTATTTTTGGAGGAGTGAGCACAAATAAGCGAGAAATTGCTTCATGTTCTCGTTCTATTAAATAAAATTCTATTCTCTCTCTCAAAAATAAATTGTTGACCAATTTTTAGAAACGAATGCAGACTTGTTGCCGTGCTGTTTTGGACTTAAGTGTTTGACTGTTGAAGAAACTAAAGACTGACAGAATGGGGTGGGCTCCAGCCTTCGGTGTCAAAGGTCATTAGTTCAATGCCCTGCTCAGGCAGTATGACAGTCAAGTCCAAAAGGCACCAAAAATAGATTTGTCACTGCTGCGTTTTGAAGATAAAATGTTTCCCTTTGGAAGTAGTGGTATTGACGCTAGTAATTTAAACATTACAGAGCAGGGTACACTGCTCTTTAGTGTAGAGTAATCAAAACAATTTGTAAATTAAAATTAAAGTGCACCATAGTAGCAACAACCAGAGTCACTTACATTTTATACATGGCCAGATTTACGTTTTTTCTTCAATATTAACCCATAACCACCTGAAAGAACTTTAGACCCCTTTTTTTAGAGTCAATATGGTACTTGGGTCGGTTCTCGGATTCGAACCGGCGTTCTCTTGGTTTGGAGCCGACGACGCTGACCACTGGGCTGTGACTGCCCGCTTTGCTCGGGGTCCCCGGGGACCCCTCACAAAGCTCGCGCTGGGACTTAGTTTTTCGCTGTTATACGTTGAAGGCGTACGTTCGTATCTAGGCGGTTATGGGTTAATGAAGTTGGGCGCTGTAGTAAAAAAAATGAATTTTTAGTCTTTAAAAACCAAACTCGTAACTAAAACTATCATTTTAAATAGGATTATATCATTTAAACCTTTAACGATGTTAACAAACCAATGATGTTGTATTAAACGGTTATGAATTTTATTCATTAACTCTTTTAATCTCTTTTAAAATAAAACATCTATTCATGCAGACCCACACTCATGATCATTTGAAAACACCTGTAAAAGCACTTGGATCTCTACAATCCCTGTGCTATTTCTTGGAATTCTTGCATTGGCCACAGAATCTTTACTTGCTCATACCTTTGTGTAAAAAACACTAGTTTTTACTGGACCGAATAATCATTAAGTTTGGTCGTGCAATTTTAACCTTTGCTTAAAGGCATGTACGTAATGTTTGTCCAAATCGGGTCTTAGCAGAGGCGTACTGGGAGGACCATTTAGGCCCGATTAGATGGTTAATGCGGCCCCTCTCTTGCGGCATTTCGTAAAAATCGGTCATCATGATAAATGTCAGTGTGCCCTGACAGGCCCTCGGAGGAAAGGCCCCACGGAAAACCTCCCGTATGGCCAGTATGCCCTTGGTGAAAGCAATGCTATAAGTCCAAAAGCATACGTTTATAGAAATAATGCAATTCCTTGACCAGGTTAGGTGTGAGTTTTGGTGTAAGTTGATTATTCTTATTTTTTTTCAGTCCAGCTGCTTTCTGAGGAATTTGCTACGTTATCTCCAGCCAGTGCTGAGTCTCAAGGTGTGAGCAGTCACAGTGAAACCCAGAAGTCTGGTAACCTAGCTCCCCACTCCAATTCCCCTGACACGCAAAGAAAATTGTCAGGTAAGTTCCATGAGAAACTAATTTTAGTTAAATTAGCTTTCTCTTAATAAGCATAGAGTTACTAAGCTTTGATGACGTTTTACGCCAAAATGATGTAATATTTGGAATGAGTAGGTTTATTAAAGCAGAAGGTCTTTTGTGCGCAGACTTAGTGTATTTTCAGCTACAAATAGATAAACGTACCTGCGTCGTTTAACAGTATTAAGAAGGTCAAAACACCTGTTTTCTGACTACAAAGAAATCTAACTTACCTTCACGATACAGACACAGTAAAGCTCTACATCAACACAATATTCTAATGAATACCTATAGCAACTCCCTCCCAACAACGATGCGCACATGACAGCAACGTGGGCATCCAACCACTCATAAATGAATAGTAACCATAAATCGGGAAATATTATTATGGTAGTAACAAAAAAGAAGAAGAGGAAAGAACGAACGGAGAAAAAATAATTGAACCTAAAATAAATAGAAAATTTAAACGTTAAAAATTATAAAAATGTTGCAGATGATGTTCAGGAAGTCGATGAAATGATGAAAAGGAAGAATCTCATTTTTCTTGACCGTGCTTGATGAAGATTGTTGATAAACAATCAAAAATTTAAGATACGGACAGTATCCTGTTTTTGAAAGTGAGCTTGTCATGAGTGTGAACTGCCACCATTGGTTAACAAGCCTATTGCCATCGAGAATCGGTATTGGAAAACGTAATAGAGATGGAACTAATTCTACCAACAACCCACGAAAACATATAAGTTCCTTGGTTAGGTCACACGTAGCAGAAATTTCTGACTCGCAACTCAAATGTGAAATGCAGAAAAAAAATTTGCAAGGATATTGGAACGGTAAATATCCTTTACTTTGAAATCTAACGGTACAAAACGTATACATGAACTCAAATGTGCAACTACAGGCTGTGTCTTGTTGGTCCAGACGATCGGAGCTACCCCTTGGGCGATTAACATACTGCCTTGCTTTTGCCTACCGAATCCCACAACGTGTCACACCAAGATGTTATGCACCAATCCGGCTGGAATCTTAATGGATTTTTCGGTCGATTGTGCCCTTCTGGTATCGCCATATTCTTTTGACAGTGGTGAGATGAAGCTTAAGAGACGCACTTTTGCTGGCTAACTGGACGACATTGCACAGAATGTCAGGTCGTGATTGAATCCCGAGGAACATCAGTGAACCAAGCATCTGCAGGTAGGTGGTCTTGTCAATAGGTAAAGAGGTTTCACGGGCGTCGAGTGGTGACACTGTTTTGACAGGATTAGCATCTGTTAATTGAAAATAGTCAAGCTTATTGTAGATGTACTTCTTGTTTAGAGGAAGTAATATAGTTACCATTTCGTTCATTCTCGTACCCAGTATATTTTTGGCCTTCGACTTCCACAACTTCTAGAAGATTACGTAGAGACTTGAGAAAAGATTGGTAAACTGAAATTCGTTTTCACACTGAGTAACTTCTCGTCAACAAAAAGGCGTAAACAAACTGTAAACAAACTGTAAATCCCTTGATTTATGCATAAAAACACGAGTCGAATTTTAATTTGACTAGTTAAAGAGTACATAAAGGACTTCACTTATATGCTTGTACCAGTTGCATCCAGATTCTGAAAATCCATATAAGGATTTATCGAGGCGGCACACCTGCTCTTTTCCCCCCTCTCCGGATCTTTCATAACCTGGAGATTGGGAAAGATATACCATCCAAGATAAATGACTAAATTGGTATGCCGTGACCGTGTCCAGATACTATAGCGCGAGTCCCAAACAGGCGGTCCAAGGTAGAACTAGACATACCGATGAACTGCGCATAGTAGGATAGTATGCCGTGAGGTAATCAATTTTTGCACGCTCGTTTCAGGTGGCTGAATCTAGTCTGGCCTTTAGCTTTCTCAACAAGCCGTTCGGATTGAGTTTACATACAAACAACCACTTGGCATAGATGATCTTAGCACGTGGTGGTTTGGGTACCAATGTCCATACTCGATGGGAAGCCATGGAATCAAGCTCTTGTTGCATAGCGTCTGCCCAGCCCTTTCCTTCCAGAGAAGTTAAAGTATTACGGTAACACTTGGGAATGGCAACAGCGGTTGACACAAAGATATAACGGAGGAGGACCATAGGTTCCTCTGGGTTGGAATCGTTAAAGTCCAAAAAGGTTTCTTGGTGAGAATTGGCACGTTGGTTTGCTTTTCGGCATTCAGCCATAACTACTTGGATGGTACCTGGAGGGCGTTCAATTGTTTGTGTAGTAGCGTAGCAGGAAGCATGCGTTGGTTGCTAACCACTCTTTGCTACCAAATGTTGTAGATGATGTTCAGGAAGTCGATGAAACGATGGAAAAGAACTCTAACCCTTGAAAACTTATAATGTTTTAATCTACCGGGCATGGGCTAAGCATTATGGAAACCCACGTTTCACCCGTTACAAATTTTTGTATAGAAGAACCACAGTACATTAGCCCAATGGTCATACAATTACCAACAATAACATCAGTGGTTATCAACCAATGCATGCTTCATGCTACTCTACCACAAACATAATTGAACGCGAAATAAAATAATGTAAAATAAAAAGGTGATACCATGGCAAGTAAAATCAATAGTAAAAAAGGAAAGAAAGAAAAAAAGAGATATTGGGAAAGTAAGTAGCTAAAATAAGCAGGCACAATAGGATACTTGGGACTGGAAAATGGTGTCAAGCCAACCAATTTTAGTAGCTAACAATTGTTTTCTGATTTGTGGATGCTGTGCACGAGTTGTTGGTGTGTATGTCTCGCATGCATTGTTGGCTGGAGGGAGTTTCCGTAGCGAATCACTTTAATCTTACATTGATGTAGTATGGAAGTTGCTTCGGTGTATCTGTATCACGAGGGTTAACTAGATTGCTTTGTAGTCAGAAGACAGGCACCTTGACTTCCTCACTTCTTTGAAACAATGAAAAAGTGTTTATCTATTTGTAGCTGAGGGTGCACTCAACTTCTACAATTCTATAAATTTATATGCCATGTCATGCATTTTTGTGTTTGGGTTAAAAGAGTATTTTCACTTTCCTCAAAAATACTACCCTTTAATTCAGGCTAATTTTGTTATCTAATGCTCATACCCAAATAAACAATAAAAAAAAAAAAAACACACTTCCCAGGCTCCCGACCATTGTTGGCAGCCCAGAAATGAGCGCTTCACTTATCGTTTGGGTACAATCAAGTGCAGTCGAGTTGCGTAATGCTCAAGTTTTTGGGTTGTTTAAGGCTTAAATGTCTAGGTAGTTGTGCCAGTTATAGGAAGTGTCGTATGGGTGACTATATAGACTATCTCCATGCATGTAATTTGCCTCACTCACACCAAAGTTAAAATCGTGAAACCTAACTAAACTACACACACCACTACAGCAAAACGAAACAGCCAAAACTCTTTACAAGAAATTCATTGAAACAAAATACAGTATCTATAATGCAGTCAGTGCTATTTCACTCCTTTATACACCAAAAAATTGTTATATTGAAATAAAAGTATAGGTCCCAAAGCTTTCGCTATGAAGAGCTTTGGCTGAAGCGCAACTGATACATCAACGAAAACCACCAACAAACTAGTCGCCATAAAAATAAAAGCCAAACAACTAACAAGTGAAGTAAATAATACAGCTAAGCTGATATTTGTTTACTGGCAACTAATATTCACGCTCGAAGAACTGATTCCAAAACAGACAACATAAACATAATATCACAACATTCGGGAGATTTAAGAGAATGTATGGGTGTACTAACTGTTAAATTTTGTATTTTATTTCTTGGTAGTCAAGTTTAGATTTACAATCTGAGGCTTCACATGTTCGGTTGTTACCCAGTGTACCACAATTTAATTTTTTTTAATTTAATAAAAGTTTATTTGCTGGGCAAGTTAGCAAAATGGTAAGATAGGGCTTTTACCAGAAACCGCTTATATCTTACCAACATTAAGTGATAACAAATACAATAGCTAGATAGAAATATCTGTACAACAATATAGCAAAATAACATTAGGAATAGTCTGATATGTATGGTAGTAGGTTACACTTATTTAGTCTGAATTTAAAACAATTTATAGAGGGTGCCGTGACAACATCATCAGGTAAAGCATTCCAAACATTAATGACCCCATTAACAAAAAAGTATTTTCTGCAGTTTAATCTGAAGGGTTTCTTAACCAATTTCAGGGAGTGACCCCTGGTCCGCCTTTCTCTATTAACATCAAAGAAAAGAGATGGATCATAATCCAGGAGACCATGCAACAGACAATATGTGAATGACAGGTCGGCTTTTACCCGGCGTAGTTCCAAAGAATCAATTTTCAATTTATTCAGTCTGGCTGCATATGGTATATTTCGGAACCCTGGGAGAAGTTTGGTAAACACTCGCTGCACTCTTTCTAAGGCTAAAGCACCAACACCATACAATAAACTGTCACCGTATTTAAATGGAATTTTGAGGCAACTTTTGCTTCTCAGTCGTCTTTGCTTTCGTGTTAATTAACACCACAGAGTCAACAAGAATACTAGCACATGTGACATGGCCTGCCCAGTGTTACTGTATTAGCATAGCAATTTGATAAGTCGTCAAGGCTAATATCTTTATTTCTGTATGATGCTTTTAGTTGCTTTAGCAACGCTGTGTGTTATTGATTAGCTTCTGGTAGACGATATTTCTACCAAGATTTAGTTAGTTAACCGAATGATTTGCATTTTTATAACTTTGGAGTTAAAATGGAGACGTCCCGTGCTGGTCATCCCACAAAAGGGCATTCGCATGATCTTCAACCTGCGCACACTCAACGGGTTCATGTTGAATGACCACTTCTAGATGGAAACATTGGCTTCAGTGAGAATCATTGCAACAGGAGGAAAACACTGTGTCAGTTCATGCCTACCTTCATGTCTCCCTAAACCCGTTCATCTTTCAGCTCTTGCAGTTAATGACGGGGTCAGACTTTTCACTTCGAGGTAATACCATTCTGTCTATGCTTCCCCCCCCCCCCCCCTCCCCTCCCTTCCCTCGCCACGTGTTCGCATCAGTCCTGCGGCCAGTAGTGGGATGTCTGCATCACCCTTTCTCGTACTCACTCTTGCTTACCTCAATGACTTGTCCAGAGAGAGAGAAAGGGACATTTATTTCACATTGGTGAGATACAAACGACGAAAAAAACACTGCTTAAGACATTGTAGTCTTTTCAAACCCAGCATGTGTAATGCAGTAAAACAGCAATACGTACAGAGTGACAAACGTACAATTTGCTTACAAAATTTCAAAAATTAGCTAGTGTGTATTTACAAGTCACACGTACAATAGGTTTAGAGGGGGAAAAAAATACATCGAAATACAAAATAATCTTAAAGGCATGAGTAAAAAACGTAGTGAGAGACAAGTGTAAACACAGAAAGAAGGTGAAAAAGGAAGACGAGGACTAGAACAAAACCGGACGAGAGTGGCAAAATATGACAAGGACAAGAACGAAACAGGACGAGAGTGACAAAACATGACAAGCGGGCAGGAGAGAAAGGGAAGTGAACTAAATTAGGCAATGTCGATGGATGCTTTGGCAAGAAGGTAATCACGAAGCTTTTTCTTGAAAGAAATGAAAGTAATGTTTGAATTCTTTAAATCACCGGGAATATTACTCCAGATGTGAGGGATTTGTTCCATTAATGATCGGGTACTTGACTGTGTTCGATGAAAATCCTGATGAAGACGAAATGAGCTTCGAGTGAAGTGTGTGTGAAAATTGGAGTTTCGCTTGAGAAAATTAGGATTGGTACGCAGGCTTTGAAATGTGAATAGGCCAACCTTATACGATACAAAATCATGAATTGGTAGGATTTTAAGTTGTTTAAAAAGTGGCAGGGAATGCTGCCTGGAGGGTTGGTGCAAAATAGATCTTAGGCCATTTAAAAAAAAAAGTTGTTCCTCAGGCATCGCTGTACCGCCTAAATTTGTTGTTTATTTTCCTTGCTATTTACCGCAGCGCTTGCAACAAAGTACGATTACGAGACACCAGACAACAAAAAAAAAAACAATCACGAGCACCACACCGACAATAGGGATCAGAGTATATCATTAGTACTCTTAACAACAGCAATTATTGTTGTTAGTGTGGCTAAAAAAAAATGTAAAAAAAAAAAACCGCCCGCCCGCATGGATAATTTTTTTTTTCGCCCGAGAAACAACTTTCTTTTTTTAAATGGCCTTACAGCTTTTTTTTGGAGCGTGAGTAAACGAAGTTTATTCATTTTCCCAGTGTTCATCCACACTAGGGTGCAGTAGTTAAGATATGGGTGAATTAAAGTGAAATACAGTAGTTTTAGTGATGATGTCGGGAGTTTAGGACTTAATTTGTGTACGATGCCAGTACCTCGGGAGATAAAGGTTTGCAGTATAATTTATGTGAGAATTCCAGTTGAGGTGACTATCGATTGTTAAACCTAAAAATTTGGTAGAAAATACTTCCGATAAATGGACGCCATTCATATTAACAGGGTGGTCATCTTCACACCGTTTTTGATGGGGTCGGAAGATCATGAAGTGTGTCTTATCTAAGTTTAAGGATAGTCTGTTGCGATTCAACCAACCCATAATTTTATTTAGTTCCGAATTTAAGGTATCTTTGAGAATTTCTATGTTCTTTCCTGAAAGGTACAGCGTGGTGTCATCGGCAAACAAGATCATTTTCAGAACAGTAGAGGCCACTGGCAAGTCATTAATATAAAGTAGGGTTCGACCGAGTCCGGGTAAATACCCGACCCGGTACTGGGTACGGACTCGGTAAAAATTCGACCAAATACAAACAGGGTAATAATTATTTGTTGAAAAAATTATTTTTATTTTCATAGTTTCATTTATACCTTCTGGATCCCCCTACAACTACTTGCACGTAAGACATTCATTAATGTGCACAGAAAAAATCAGATAAATTGCTTTAGTAGTTTCGGAGAACCAATTTTTTTTAATTAGGGGCTGTATACGAGCTAAAATTGAAAATCTCCGTGTTGAGAAAACGCGTCCGTAAGTCGGCGATAGTTACGCTAAAAGTCGTTCCCTCCTGTTAAGCGATAGTGGGAAGGTTTATAGGCTCCTTTTCCATTTTAGTTGTACATCGCAGCTGCTGTTTTAACTTTTTAATGTTGTGAAACATCATCTTTCTCGTGATTTTCAACAACGAACTGAACATAAGTGCTCATGTGAAATCCGAAGCACACCATGGCGGCCATTGTGAAATCGCCCGTCAGCCGATGAGAGCGCGCCAAATCGGTCACGTGGTGCCAACTGGCCAATGAGGGATCGAGATCTTCCAATTGCTTTGGAAAGGCAGCTCCAGACCGCCAGAAAGAGCCTCTTATATTCCATCTGATTGGCCAATGCCAAAGGGACATCGAGAAAATGTGTTGAGAGGCCCGGATAGAGGGGAATTCCAGCTTTTCAGTGCACCCAAGATGGCGGCGCCCAGTCAAACGGTTCGATCGCTACCGCTGTCGAAAATGACCAGTTTTTTTTTGTTCTTGAACTACGGAAAAAGGAATGAACACCACATTTTTGCAGTTTTTAGTGTGACTGCACTCAACTAAAGTGTTTTTTATAAAAGTATAGACATCGTTAACAACGTTTTGTTTACAGAAATCGATACACAACATAGGCTATCGGGTTTGGGTAGCGAATTTCAATTTTTCTCATGTCGATATTTTGGCCGAAAGTTGCATTTTTCGACCCGCACTTCCCCATAAAACTTTCCACATAAATATACGTCGTTACTCCACTTGGGCCACATCGTTACTTAAAGGGTTAAAGCCAACAAAGGCCTATTGGGAGACAAAGTAACCAAAATGCATTTTATTTTTCATTTCACTTTATTATTAAAAAAATTTGGAACAAAGAATTGCTGATCAATTTAATTATTGACTTCCCTTTATTTGATAACGTAAAGTTTATAATTAAAAAACTTGGAAGAAATAATTACTGGTATTTTACAGTTTTTTAAAGTTGGCTACGTCCTTTTATTTGCTTTCGTTCATTGTTATACTATGCGCAATACAAAACTGGATTAAAGCAAAATGAAAATGAGTGAAAGCAAAAAAAAAAAAAAAAAAAAAAAGAAAGAACTAAACCAAAGTAAAAAAAAAAGCTACATATTAAACATGAAGCAAAAATTGAAAATCTACAACCCGGTTTTACTACCCGGACTCGGCTCGGTGGGTATTCATAATTACCCGGACTCGGTTTTTTCTTACCCGGTCGATCCGTAATATAAATTAGAAAGAGAAGGGGTCCTAGTATCGAGCCTTGTGGTACACCACAGGTAATCTTTTCAGTGGAAGAGCAGACACCAGAACAGTCCACATATTGTTTTCTGTCAGATAAGTAATTAGCGAACCAAGTATGGGGAGTGCCGCGGATGCCATGACGGTACAGTTTGACGAGAAGGATTCCATGATTGACAGTGTCGAAAGCTTTTTTTAAGGTCGATGAAGACAACAATAGTGAAAAGGTTGCTTTCAAACGCAGAAATGATATCTTGTGTGAAAGTTAATGTGGCCAAATCAGTTGACTTTCCAGCGTGGAAGCCGAACTGATGATCACAAAGGGTATTGTTGGAGGTGAGGTAAGAGTACAGTCTTCTATAGACCACTCTTTCGAAAATTTTAGAAAAGGCCGACAGTATCGAGATAGGTCTATAATTGCTAATGTCAAGCTTGTCGCCAGTTTTGTGAACAGGTATAACTCGAGCGGCTTTCAATTCAGGTGGGAAAAGGCCTTGTTCTAAAGATATGTTAGTAATGGAAGCCAAGGCAGGAGCAATTTTATCAGCCACATCTTTGACAATTTTACTTGAGATTCCATCACTCACAACAGAGGATGTACAGGAAAGATTTGTGATAATTTGACACACCTCGTGAGAAGGGGGTAAAAAAAAGTAAGTTGGTGGGTGGCTTACAGGGTTTGTCGAGTGTAGGTTCTTTAACAGTGGGTATGTTTTTTCAAGGTAAGGGTCGACCGTGACAAAGTAGTGATTAAAAGCAGTAGCGATATCCAGCGAGTTGTTCAGCATATTGCCCATATGTTTTAGAGCCTTGGGGGAAGTTTTTCTTTTCTTATTTCCCATTAAGGAGTTCAAAATAGCCCATGTCCTTTTAGCATGATTGGCACCCAGCAGAAGCTCGCTTTTAATGTAGTTATTTTTTGCGGCCTTAACAACTTTTACATGAATTTTGTTGTAAACTTTATAGGCCTGTTCATTACTAGCCGATGGGAAACGAAGAAACGTTTGATAAAGTTCGGCTTTTCTGGTGCAGGAGGTGATGATGCCTGCTGTTATCCAGAGGTTGTTTTTCTGTTTATTTGATGTGCGAACTGGTCGTAGGGGAAATGTTTGTTATACAAGTTCAGAAAGGAAATGGAAAAGTGGGTGTAAGCGGCTTCAGCGCAAGAAACAGCAGGGCAAAACTCTGCAGTTTCAACAGCTGCCTTAAAATTTGCAAAAGATTGGGGGCTGAAATGGCAAATATGTTTAAGGTTAGTATCAGGGTGATGGAAAGAGCCTCCAAGATATGTGGTAAGAACTGTAATGAGATGATCCGAGATGGGTTCAGTAAGCACGACTGAAAAGTAAGGGTCAATGATATTGTTAGAGAAAATGTTATCAATCAGGCTAGATGATGTGCTAGTTATGCGTGTGGGTAATTTCAAAGACTGTCACTTACACAAAACCAAAATCCACCCAAGTTCCACAATTCAAACTTGCAAATTTTCGAGGCAAGAGTCATGAGACTTTCACAACAACCACCACCAACGAACTTCACCAAGTCCATTACATTCAAATTTCCCTCCTCTATCCCAGTGAGCCTTGAAACTCAGTCAGCTCCCAAGCTCACTGTCTGAGTGAGCTTGGGAGCTGACTGAGTTCCAAGGCTCACTGGGATAGGGGAGGGAAATTTGAATGTAGTGGACTTGAAGTTCGTTGGTGGTGGTTATTGTTGTTGTGCAAGTCTCATGACTCTTGCCTGAAGAAGGTGAAGTTCGTTGGTGGTGGTATTGTTGTTGTGCAAGTCTCATGACTCTTGCCTGAAGAAGAATATCGGTAGATAGTCGAAAATTTGCAAGTTTGAATTGTTGAACTTGGATGGGTTTTGGTTTTGTGTAAGTGACAGTCTTTGATATGAACTACGACCAAAGTAATTCTGCCGAATTAACGGTATTTTCGATTATCAAAGTGGGTAATTTGATGGTGGGCACAAGGCCAGCACATTGTACAGTGTCAATAAAACGAGATGCCTGTGTATCATTGTCTGAATCGAGTAGATTAAAATCACCCAAGATATACAAAAGTTTTTTTTTTTTAGACGCCTTAGTCAGTACCCTAATTAAACATTCTTCGAACTTGGTGAAATTACCTTGTTGTCTATAGACGACACCAACAATAATATTTTTGTGTGCCTGATGATTAATTTCGATGAATAATGACTGCGCAACATATCTGCTAGTTTACAAACATAAATCATCTCGTAGTTTGAAATCGATGTGGTCTTTCACGTAAAACATTACACCGCCAAGATCATTCTTTTTTTTTTGTGGTCATTTTTGCCAATACTATCATAACCAGGGAGAACGTACAAGTTCTCTTGACCATTTTCTATCCAAGTTTCTGTGATGGTGATAATACTAGGTAGACCATGGAGTGACTCCGTTAAAGTTATAAATTGAGGGAAGTTTGCATTTAAACTTTGGGCATTTATACCATTAAGTGCGAAATGATTACCAATGTGTGATAAGAGTTTTGACGCTGTCTATTGGTTCAGAAGAGGAACAATAGCAGTTTTGCTTGAGGCAGGAGGAAGGGAGATTAGCATCAACACTGAAGGAAGGAAAAGGATCACATTCAGATGGGCGACACATACAAAACAAGATAAAAAAAAATGCACGTAATGGTACTGGCTACAGCAAGTGTAGGAGAGTGCAAAAGGGGGAAAGGCGGGGGGGGGGGAGCAGGTGTTGCTGCAGGAAATACAATACGCTGGAAACACAGATCCCAAAAAACACAAAGCAATATGCCAACACAGTTATATGAAGTGACTGAAATATGGGCGATGAATTATGAGCATCATAAAGCAATTCGGAGAGAAAAAAAAATACGAGCCTATAGGAGATCACTGAGCGAATTTCTCAACTGAAAAATGTGAGTTGTCACATTCACCTGAGAGAATGGTCATGTCCGCTTTGCATGGTCTAGCATCACCCTCGTGTGCATATCGGACACAACACACATGCCACATGATCAACAAAGCTCTTGGCCCAATGGTGGAACCCCACAATAGGAAGCGAGGACAACATTCTTTGTTTGTGGTTTTACGTGGAAGCTACCAAAGACCCCGCAGCCTCACCGCTGGCATCTGGAAAGGGTTCTCAGATGTGTTAACCCTGACGCCACTGTTTCTCGACTTAGACAATGACTCAGAAGAACCTTTCACTTATCAGTCTGCGGTTCTGGGTTCCCATGGCACATGAGACCTCCACAGGTTATATGGTCCTTCCCCCTTCAGTAGAAGCACATGAACTCAAGAGTGTTGGCTTCTTCCAGGGTTTTTGCCTTGGTGGTGCCTCTGGGCGAGCTTGTGGCGGCTTGTTCATGAAGCAACAAAACACCTTCATCAGTCATCCTACGAGACGTCAGTGGTGACTGCTGAAGGTGCAGACTTGGCAGAAATGTTATGATTGGAAATTGTGTTGGCAAGAAGTGATATGGCCTGGTTGCTGAGGCAGTTGGATGAAGCTTTGCGCATGGTGAGTACCTTTGTGGTATGTACTGTTAAAGAACTACAGGTATCATCTATATAAATAGCTCTCGGTGTGGCTCCACCCACCTCCTATAGGATGAAGTCAGGCAATAACTAAAGGGAATTATTTTGGATGAATGTGAAAACAGAATTTTAAAACAAAATTAGATTTTGCTTATCACGAAATGCTTTCCTTTTGGTAAACACACACACCGTCATTTTCTCGCCCAACCTGATAGTTTGTTAAACAAAAATGTGTGCTGGGTGGCAATGTCTGCTGGGATGCCACCTTGTGGGGACCTAAGGAAGCTTTAAGGTTTGGCCATGGAGCCTTAAATAAAATATGATTTACTAAAGGTAAGTATTTTGGGTAAATACTAAATAGAAACTAATTCTATCTTTAAAATTCCATTTTCAACAAGCTGTTGCTTGTCACTGTCAACATTTTTCAATTATAAAAGCAGTAAGTTGCGCCTGAGTCACTCCCAATTAGTTGAGCGTTTTCTATGTTGACTACTGTTTGTCGATTTGTCCTAGCAATGATAGGGGGATTGGATCATTTTCAGCTGCCTGGTGGGGTTATTTGCTTCTTGTTGGTGTTCTTTCTCCATTCTGGTTGTTATTTGGGTTCTAGGTTGCGGGCTGTAAGGCATTTATTTGGTCTTAGTTCTTTACTTCATGTTGTTGTTCTGCACGTACTAATGTTTTCTGTCTAAAGTGGAGTTTATTGCACCATCATGAAATAAAATGTCATGGTGGTCCAATATAGTTGGGTTTTCAGTGTTGAGCAGTGTAACAATGTAGTTGGGTTAACGGTATGAAATTGCTCAGAAATGTGGAAATATTTAATGATTTACTAATTGTCATAAACCAGCTGTTATAAGCATTTTATGTGATTTGCGAGTTTTATGTATCATGTTTAAGTTTAGTATTCAGCACGATGGAAATCAATCTTACAATCAAAGGTTAATTAAAACCGGTGGTGGTTCCTATCTAATAATTGACCGTGGCTGCACAGCTTTTAGTTAACTGTAAATAAGATGTTTGCGCTGTTTCTTACTATCTGCAAAATACTAACCTCAGTATGTGCTTAAATCACTTTGATTTGGCTATTTAATGCCCGATGCAATTTAAAACTCACCCCGTTTTAAATCTCCATAAGATTAGTTTAGCTAATCCTCCCTAGGGTCGCTAGTGTCGCTTTCCTTATACTCTGGGTTTAGTACCCTGGTTACCACTTCACTTCGGGCATCTGTGTAGGACACACGGATGCTCTGTTTGCTATTTGTTTGGTGAAATACGCCAAGAAAACGCCCAAAACGCCACCAAGATGGCGGTTGCTTTAAAGCTCTGTGGAATCGTGGCCAAAGGCAACGTTTTGCGCTTGCAAGAAGACCCCACAGAACTTTCACCCTGCGTGCGGAAATCACAGTGAATCTAATTTGTGGATGTCCGAAGACACGCTGGAAGATACATTTTATCGAGAAGTATTTTTTGAAGTTTATTATTATGCCTTAACTAACCTGATTGCGTTAGGCCTAAAAGTTTACACGATCTCTTAAATCGTCCTTCTTGTTGATTCCGTGTGGATCACTTTAATTTTCGTTCTCGGACGTCATTCTGCTACTTCTTTCTTGAATTATTTTCCTTAGGAAGTTTTATTATTCTTTAAAAACTTGCACGTATCCTTGTATGCATTTGAATTTCCGCTGGCGTACGCACGGCGTATTGCGTAATTCGCACTGACGTGTGTGACTGCTTGCATGTTTCTCTCCGTTTCTATAGCGCCGTCTTTAAGACTGATGATTCTTCGTTTTCGTTTACAGCAGATGGAGTTTAATTTTATTAATTGCATTAATTTTAGTAATCCCCATTTAAACTTATTTTGGTTGATTAATAAAAGGGAAGAATTTGATTTAATTTTTACATTCCTTTCTTGACGCTGCATGTTGGCTGCTTTAGCCTAGCGTCCTTAGTTGGAGCATCATGCATGTGTTAACGTTGCTGTATTATGCGATCTTTATTTTTATTGACGTTTTAGTGCAAGATTAAATAGTAAGATCAGAGATTGTTGGATGAAGTGTCAATAATTCCCTCCCCTATAAATCCGTTAGGAGACTCCATTGGAGTTGGGTGCGATTTTGCATGATCGGAACTACAAATGATGACATGACGTCGCGAGGGAATTATTTCTCCTTGCCGACAGGACACGATTTTTAAACTGCGGCAAAGCAAATAAGGGCCTAATGATCCTTAAAGATCAAGAATTGGTGGAAGTCTCTAGGCAAACGGACACGATCGGGCCGGAGCCTAAGAGACAGAGCTGAATTGTTGCAACAGGAAGGCAATTAAATGCGACATTAGCTCTAAAATAATCACCAAAATAATCGACGACGTACAGCCTAAAGTACATTCGTTGATTTAGGTCCATGGTTTTCTGACCACGTCAGGTCGAACGGAAAACAGTGGTAAATAAAATGACACTTCTTCGACAGGTAAGTGCCTCTTGTGTTGGTTATCTTGATGGCATTTTTGAGAGCACTGGGCGAAAATCAATACGCCAAAATTGCAGTTTCTCACTTTTACTGAATAGGCGAAAAATCAAAGAGCACCGGGCGGAAATCAATACGCTCTTTCGCCCAAACGCCATTTCTTTCACGGTATGGACGGAAATTAAAGAGCACTGGGCTGAAATCACTTCTACTGTTAACCTTTCTGCATTCAGCTGTCTCTATTCGCTGTATTAACGAAAATTAAAAGAAATACGTGGAATTGCTCAATGTTTCATGAATGTTGTTACATCAATGTGGTGATGATCGTAATAAAACAAACGCAGTAAATTAACACATGTAATGTAATGTGGATAGCAAGGGGTCAAACTGAATAATCTTTGGGCAAACGGAGACGCTTGAGCCGCAGCCTAAGAGTAAGAGCAGGACTGTCGCAACTAAAGAGAATTTAAGGCCGCATGCATCCAGATGCTCAAATTCCACTTAAAAAACCCTCCGACTGTGGCAAGGTCACAAGGAAGGTTACGAGTGAAACTATTAAAGGAAGTAATTAAAGACCCTATTTCTGAGTTGGATAATCGTTATTTCAACTTTAGAAAAATTCTGAACTGCTGTATTAAGGTACTAACTCAATGTTGCCAAGAATTTTGTGGGTCACGTTTGAGTCTCAAAACATTGCCACAAATTATTCAACATCACTTGAATTGCGGATTTTCACTTGATTTTCCCTATCTTGTTGACGTTCAGAGTTGCAATCATATTTTTCACCCTCCGAAAGTTCTGACAATTGACAAACGACTAAAACTTAGAGGCCTGAATAAAATCATTTCAACTGCATCCTGCATTTCCATGCGCAGGTATGCACAATGTCAATCACATGATTTCTCGTTTTTTTTTAAGCCCGTCGTTAGATTTTTGACTCAGGTAATCATACCACAGTCAAATAGGCTCCCCCCCCCCCCCCATGTCCCACGGCTGAGCTAGTGGACATTCCCACTCTTTCACTCTGATGTGGTAAATCCAGCCATGAGCTGGGCCGCACAACTCACGCGATGGCCAGGCCTATTTTTGCAGGTTAGAATTAGGTTTTTATGCGCAGAAATGGAGAAAATTGACAAATTTGTCAATGAAAATGGAATTCATAGTAATGGCAGTTATAATGATTTTAGATGAATGAAAGTTCGTGATGAAAGGGTTGACTGGAACTTTGGATTTTTGAAGGCCGTCCTTGTGCAATGAACAGCTTCAGATGGGAGCTCGTGCGTTCCTGATGAAGGTTTTATCTACCCGTTTCAAGGGCGATTCCTGGCCGCTTCTGAAGGATTTCTCGAATTCTGTGAACTTTCACACTATGTATGAAAAACAGTGGTGCCAGACTCGGGCACCATCCCTAACCACTGTCTCTCTCTACTTTACGACATGCGTTTTTCGCGGCACTCGTCCTTCAAGTCCAACTTGAAACTTGGTCTCCGCTAGCTTCCCATCATGGCTTCAATCGGACATTCATCCTTGCTTTGCAATGCTGCACACGCCATACCCCGTGTGACATTGACTTTTATGTAAAGGGACGTCCTTTCAGGGTGTGTAGGGCCACAATGTTAATTAGAGTAACTCGCTCGTCTACATGTGTGAAAATTAATCTGGTTCTTCCCAGAGGTTTTCTAAACGTATCATGGTTCCTTGACAGCGATAAATATTATCACGATTATTCCTGTTCTTGACCTCATTCTTCGGAATGAAAATTGGTACTGGGTTCGCTTAAACATCGGAATGAAAATTGGAACTGGGTTCGCTTAAACGTAGACGCCATTGTCGTCAGACGCACTTTAGGTGGCTAGAATATTTACGTTACCCAATCTCCTTCCCACCTTCAGTTGGTGAAGGATAGTACAACGGAATGTTCCGATTGTTACTGAGACTTAATCGCACCTTCACCATCCTCTAGAATTTTCAGGCGAAAATTTGTCTTTCTCACACCTTTTGCCTACTTATGTGGTGTAGGTAGGACGCCCTAGCATAACGAGGGTTAAGGTGCTTCGCTTTGAAAGGACGTTATCGGGCTGTTAAGTCCCTATGTCGGTCCTCCGTTCAAGCCCTACCATTCTCTTTCAATGGGAAGCGTACTTACAATTTTTCGATGGATAGGTGAGTTGCCACAAGCCCTTTTCCCTTTCATCTTTAGTTTCAATAAGGGGACTCATCGACCTTCTCGTTCGGTCCCCCTCCCCCCTCAAAGGGAACTGTTGTTTTATAGTTTGGTGACATTCTATTCACTTCTTTCAGTGGATCGAACTCTTCAGGCCGACGGGAACGCCTTCACTGTGTGACTTCTTCCGTAAAACAGAACACCTTTCGGGGATACGGAATTGTAGAAGGGGAACGGTTTTTTGTGTCCCTTGTTGTGAAATGTTTTGTAGCGCTGTAATTTGTCTGAACATACTTGTTCGTCTACAACTTGTTTCGTCGCAACGAGGTGCTGAACGTTCTATTGACCTTCTTCCTACCACGTTTTGTAACGCTTTGAATCCTGTTGCTGCCTCATGAGTCATATCTGCCTCCCCGCTCACGGTGAACCTTGAGTGGTTTGCTCGCCGCATCAGTCGGTGACGCCATATAAGGCGCAATGTGGAACATCTGGCCCTTTCAAAGGATAGTCAAGTGGTCTAGAAGTACGCTACGGAAAGGCTTTCTGTCGATGCAAACACTGACCTTTTCAACGACATGGAAAGTTAGGTCTAGCCGGGGACTTCGTCAGTCAGGATGATATAACAGAATAAAAGTCGTATTGAAACAGAGAAGGCGCCTTGGGCCCCCTCTTCCATGTTTTGTGTTAATGAATGAGCAGTGAATCTATTCGGGTCCCACGACATCCGCTCCCACTCCCCTAACTATAAGGGGTGTGAGACTGGAATTGTGCTTCTCTGCACGTCACGTCCGGAAACACCACTAGATGATGATGTGGCTGCGTGTTCATGGAACAACACAATACGTTCATCCTCCACTACCTGCGCGATGTCAATGCGTCGAGAGGTGAAAGGACATCACGAGAACATTTTGCTGCAGGCAGTTGAATCGGCCATTTATTTGATTCTGCCTTTTACTAATGACTCACTGAAAGAGAGCTGCCCAGTGATGATTTAATAAGTATGAAGAGCAAAGTTGTTAAAGAGAACCCACACACAGGAGAAAGCGACACTGTAAGGAGCTTTGCCAAGTACAAACTGGGATGGCTCCATATTTGCACAATTGTGTGGTACTTCACAGTGAACAGATAATCTGGCACAGTTAAGTTGTAACACTCTTACTGTAAAGCAGTGAAGAGATCATGAAGAAGGCACCAGCAAGTTAAGGTGGTAAATTTTCTTAAATCAACCCTTTCCTTCGCAGATATGCTTCTCCATTAATCTCACCCGTACGCATTTTTACGCGTTTGGTATCTCGCACGGCAAATTACTGAAACATAATCATTAAGCAGTTAGGTTACATTTTTGAAGGCATGGTATCGAAGCAGCCTTGATATTTTAGAATTGAAAATAAAAAAAAATACGTGCTATGGTTCATTAAGGACAGACAACATAATTTGAAACTGGTAAGTTTCACGAAAAAATGGGGATGAAAGTTCTTGTAAACATCGGCGAAGTAATGGGTTTAGTTTTATGATCTGTAAAAGTGTGTGTATGTTGGAAGGTAGGAATCTCTTCGAGTTTCGCGGAATCTTTTCTGTTTAGTTCCCCTTCCAGTGTCTGGGTACATCTTGCATGTCACTATGGTACGATGACCCACCCTTGACCCGAAACGCTTCATCCTCACGGTGGAAGTTTTGGCAACTGGCCTCCAAGATGATGGTCTTCGACAGGGAGACGGGCAAGCATTTTCTCTGCCAATGGGACTAAACTTTGAAAAATGTGAAGGAAATCTTGGTTTGAAAAAGCATTTCGTTCTTGTTTTGTCCAATGTGTTAGTAATCTTCTTCAAATTGATTGAGGGGTTTTCTACACCTCAAAGCCTATAATTTGGCTGTTACTACAGTCTTTTCATCACCAAAATCATATCTCTTCTGATGCTGGACTCGGATAATACTAGGTCAAGGGATTGACCTTTTATCCCCTTCTGTCTTAACGGACCTGTCAGCACTCCCAATGAGCTCATTTATAGGGCTTCTAGCCTGCGTTTTTTCTATAGTCAGTCTTCCTGGAGGGTCTTGCTTTAGGAAGAAAACACAGTAGGCTAGCTAAATTGTCCAGGAAAGATAATGAGTCTCAAAGGCCTGTCACTGTCTCAAAGGGTTGTCCGGGAGTGATTTCACATTCCCGGTGGAATCCAAATCAGTGACCCGAAGCTGTGCCTAGACCCATGGCAATGAACACTTCAGGTCGTTATTTTTCTGGAGGCATGGGCTAAACACTAGTCCCCACGCCTAGTCACACTTCTAGCCCCCTTACCTCTGTCAACCTGGGGAAGTGGGTCTACCAAGTCTTGAAGACCTAGGACTGTAGTCTTGTCCACCTATCACGCGGGTAATCTCGCTTGAAATGGACATCCTTCAACACGAGTTTTCAACTGTGACTGGTGCTGCCACACAGGAGAACTCTCATTTCCAGTGACAAGCCTTGTACACGGTGGAAAATGGGAAATGTCAACGTAATGACTTCTGCGCATTGGAGACTGGTCAGTCATAGACAGTGCAAGGATGTTGTGGTTGTGGAGGATTTCATGTTTTGTTGGAAGTTGACACTTACTATCAACTTGGCACAGCGTGTAAACTGGGTACAACAGAATACCCTATCACATAGTGCGTATGCATGTCGGTGAGCAGAGCTGCTGTAACGATGACGCGAAGCAACCTGTTCACAGAATGTGGTAAATTTCGAGAGCAGTAAACGCCTGCAGATTTAAAGGAGTGGGAATTTTGTTTACTTTCTCTTTAACTGTGTTGGTATGTGTCAGTGTGCTACGTTGAATGAGGTGGAAATCTCCAAGTTTAGCGGGTTCGTGCTGTCCCTCCCACCAATAGGACAAAGTCAGCACATACTGAAGGTTAGTATTTTGCAGATAGTAAGAAACGAAAATTTTAACAAGCTTAAAATTAGTTTTTACTATCCTAAAATATTTACCTTCAGTAGAATCCACCCATCCTCGCCGCTTAACGAACCCACTGCTAACCGTGTGTTATAACGGTCGAAGTGAAGTGATAACCAGGGTACTAAACCCAGAATATAAGGGAAGCGCCACTAGCGACCCTAGGGAGGATTAGCTAAACCAATCTTATGGAGATTTAAAATGGGATCAGTTTTAAATTGCATCGGGCATTAAATAGCCAAATTAAAGTGATTTAAGCACATACTGAAGGTAAGTATTTTAGGATAGTAAAAACTAATTTTAAGCTTGTTAAAATTTTCGTTTCTTTCGTACGGAGATGGCTGAGATAATTTCTTTGACGATTTGTTATAGTCATCAACACGCTTTTTTTTTAATACAAAACATATCTTACTGATCAGTGGACTTGCCTGCAGTAATGTTCTATTGGTCTTGTTCCTAGAATTCTTTGGGTCTGTTAAAACTGCAGCGGAACATGTGGGTCACAAGTTGCAGGAACAAGACAAACATGGTACCATCTGAAACCTAAAACGGCACGCCTAGTCATTTTGGCCACTCACAAAAAAAGAACTTGTTTCTCGAGCCCAGTTAGTTTAGCTGGGTAGGTTGAGATTTTATTGTATTTTTTACATTCTTGACACCTTCAAGAGTCAGTAACTGGTGCAGTATGTTGTTAGGGGTTTTGGGAAATTTAAGAGCCTGTTCAAAAAAATCCGTGTCTTGGTAATATTTTTTTTGGCCTGTTGGAACTGCTTGCATTTGAAAGACGCATAGAGAAGAAGTAAAAAAAAAAAAAAAAACTTGCAGGTTATGTTTGTTTCCACATATAGCAAGGCTTGAGAAACAACTTCGTTTTTTTTTTTAAAGGGGCCTTCGTGCTTGTTTTTAACTTTTTTTTTACATTTTAGATGTTAGAATTCAGTAGTTAACCTGAATCATAGATTTTTTTAAAGTCTTTTCACAGTTGCAAGTTTTTTTTTAATTCCATCTTCCATACCATTTTTTTGCAAGTATACGTAGTTCCATTACGTAATATTTTGATTAGAAATTGTAGCCACTCGAGTTAAGATAATTACTAGCTGCTCAGTGTTGTACCATTTTGGAGTTTCACATCATAAAATTGATTAATGTAGTCTGTCCTAACTACAGTGATGTTTAGACTACGATCTAACTTGTAAGTTTTAAAACCATTTTGTTGGGTTCAGTCCTGGTATCGTCCCACCTCGGAACATCCAGGACGAGAAGGGCCGTTGAAATGCACTTATGCTCACATCGATTTTGGTGTGTAAAAGATGCCACAGAAGCTTAGTTAAATGATCATTAAACATCAATTCAATCGTATTAATCAAAGATCCTAGGTGTTGCCTTGCAAAACTGTTCTTATCAGTCCAAAGACAACCTTAGCAGTTGAAAAAAGTGCCAAGTCGACCATTTTTGTTTTAAGAACCTAAATCTTACCATTGTAATTAAATGGTTGTTAGTGACAAGTTTAAAATTAGCTTTAAATAAATTTTCAGTCAATACTTAAAAGTTATTTTTTTAAATTTTTTATTACTTCTAGGTTTGAATTTTCGTGTACTTTTAATAAAATATTACTACAAGGGTCACAACACCACTATGCTCAAATTTAAATAGAAAAAATACTCGATAGGCATACTCTACTAAGGATGTTATAAATTAGTTCTATCTTCTTCAAGCTTCAAAAAACTCTGCTTGTTGAACAGTAGTAAGTTTTTCAATGCTTGTATAAGATAGGAGGATTAAATTATAACATCCTTAGTTGAGTATGGCTATCGAAAATTCGCTAAAATACTTTTCAGTATTTTTCCTTGTTGAATTTGAGCGTAGTGGTGTGGTGTGATTTTCGAACATTCAAAGTAAAGCTACAGCCTCAAAGTATTTTTCTACATACTCCAAGGGTGTAACCTTCAGCAGTAATTTGAAACGGTTACTGTTAATTTGATTATAGAAGCTTGGAACTAATTTTTATTGAGGTTAGACTTTTTTAAAGCATAAACTCTGCTGTGATGTACAAAGCCTAAGACTGGTTTTTCAGTGTCTCTTAGATTCAACGTTTTATTTCAGTAAAACAAACTAAGTTTACATTTTTCACCAGTACTGTTGCATTGTGGGTTCGACAGTTAGTAGGAATTATAAATTTGAAGCAATCTCTATTGCCAGCTGTAGATTTCAATTAAAAAATAATGAACAACCGAAGTACACAATTTCACAGACTTTGTGTTTTTTTTTCAATGTGCAGTGGTGCATGATTTGGTTATTTCATCATGAAGCAAAAATATTTAATTGCATACTAATTAGTAAATTACTCTACTTAGTGACTACAAGTAACATTTAAAATAGATTTACGAAATTTCCCAATAGGTATTAAAACACAAACTACCAATGAATATGATAACCATCGAAATCTTGTATTGATATAGCACTGAGCAGACATTTGTTTTAAACTATCACATTTTTAGTTTACTCTCAGTAATTAAAGTATGATGTCCTGTGCTTATTTTATTTTGTAGGGTTGCTAGCAAAAGTAAAAGAATCTGCAGAAACTGTTGGTCACCGCATCCAAGCCAAAGCTGAAAGCGTTGGATTCAAACCTGTGTCTCCTGAATTATCTCCTCGTCGTACATCCAATTCTTCAACTTCAGACAAAGAGAAAGTTTCAGTCCAGCGGCCACGCGGTGGATTGACAATGTTTGAAACTAGTTTAACCATGGACATTGCTCAGCTTCTCCTTTCACTCATTCATTCATGGGGACTTGATCCAGATTTGGACCATGCGTGTGAGGCGAAGCTGGGCTTGCTGCGCCCCTTGTGCCCCATTTCATTTGGCCTACTCAGCAGAGGGGGTAAGTGGAATAACCAATAAGTTTATGCACTACTTTAAATGTTCTGCGGTACTTTTTTTGAACTTAATGGCAATCAACTACCCGAACCATTAACAGAGCCACGTGAGCATGGGGTGTACTTTATGACGCCTGCATCAGGCCTCGAAATGAGAAATTGAAACTTGCGGCAATCTTTGCTGCGAGCAACTGTCAGCTGGCGGCAAAAATTTCCTACCTCGTGGCAAATGTAAAAATGACAACAAGTCGGCACGTGGTGTTAGTTTTTACGATCTCTAACCGGAAGTGAGAAGATGCGCGGTGACCATGCGCAATGACGAACAGTAGCTGTAGCGCAAAACATTTATTGTTTATTTAAAAAAAAAAATGTTTATTTATTTTTATTTAGCTACTCAGCATTACATTTTAAATAAAAATAAAAATTACGTGAGCTTTGTTTCTGCAACGATTTCAATGTTCAAAACAACACGTTTTCCGACAATAACGCTATCCAAAATGTGGCCGTGATCGTGTGAATGCTGCTGGTATACTGCCTGCTGGCCTCAAAAGCATTGCTTGGCTAGACGAGTTCATTCTGCTTGGTACAGGGGAGTAGGGCTGCTCTCAACGTTGACGGACTCTACCTTTGGTGAGGGAAAGAGGGAGTGGGGAGGGAAATAAAAAATAAAAATAGGCTCCATTTACCAGTTGCAGGAAAAGAAATCGGAACTACGTTTTTATTTATTTTTTAGAGTATCTTTTGTTTTGAGCGCGATGTCATTCTGAGTTAAAAAGCTATTTAATGTGTTTGATTGCTCAAGTCAAAGTTTGCCGCGAGCATCAGTGCTTCTCACGGCAGATTAAAGCCCACTGACGGCAATTGCCGTGGCTGCCGCGACTTATTTTGAGCCCTGGCCTGCATTGTCAAACTTTTACACCTAAGACTTAAGGTTAACTCTGACGGTTTCGTTTACTAAGTTTAGGTATTTTCCACTTTCATGAAGTGTGTATTTGTGTACTGTATCGTAAGAGTGTGTAAATTTACTTCAGCAGTCAGTGCATTTTTTTTGTCTTTACTTTTACAGCCTCAAACAAAAGCTTGTTTGTACACTTTTCAGTCCAAATGTTTCCTTTTCTAATTTCAGCTTATTTCGTTTCGAAATAATACTCCACGCTACAACATTTACCCCAAAACGTTCTGGCTCCCCACCAAGATGGCACCCTATATTACATAACTCATTGATGCCGGCCCATTGATCCCCACTTTCGTTTCTGGGTTCATACAGACTAGTGGGGGTTGTTCGGTGGATTCTGATTAATTTAGAATAAGTAAAAACTATTTTAACTTCCATTCCTAAATAGTTCCATTTAGTTATTGGCTAAATAATCGTTTGTTTATGCTGTATGCCCAAACACTTAATTAAAGCAGCTTCCATAGCAGCCTACCAGGTGGCAACCCTGTTCATCTACAAGTAGGCACTGCCAACTGTCCCTTCACTAATCGTTTGATCACCGACTAAGTAAGTCGTGCGTTTGCTCTCTTCACAAAAAATGTCCAAGTCTTAAAACTACGAGTCCGCTATTGCAAATATTGAAGTGTGTTTGTCCTACTTAAACTCCTGGAGACAAACACTCTACATGTAAACGTTGTAGAATATACAACAAGATTAAGTTCATGTGAAGTTTGCCTTCAACATATTGAAAAAAGTAAAAAAAAATTAACGCACATGGCACAAAGGCTAGTACACTATGAGGCTGTTCGGTTCTTCTAATCTGGCCACAGTAAAGTTGAATGATAGTAATTCCCTTTCTAATCTCTGGAATCGAATTCCAATCCGAATAAAGTGCTTTTGCAAGCTGATCCCAACTTGAATATATCTGTGCTAACACTCCTGTTTCCGATACAAAAGCTGAGGCGACGGAAATGCCGGTCGAAGTTTTAACTCCTATAGATAATTCAGCTCTGCCGACAGACGTAGTTAGCTATTTTAATGTGGCCTTATGAACTTTACTAAATGCCATACAGTCCGAAATCCAATCCTTGAGGTCTTCTGTTCAGCAAGTTAAGTCGCAACTTGCTAAACCAAAATCCATTTCTCCGAATTCAATATTCGGGGCAACCTTGAAAGATAGTGTTGGCTGTACTGCTCCTACCTCTTCTCTCGGAAATGTAGCGGTGCTTGCTGGTTCCACAGGTGCAGTCAGTCTCGCACCGACATCTGGTATGCTCTTGTAGTGGTTTTTATAGTAACTGGGTGGCTGTTTTTACTCTTGCGAAAAATAAGCCTGCTCTCTACACACCCGGCATAGGGAGTAGGTAACTCTGATGCCTGTGCATACTAACTATTTGCAATATCTCCAAAAATGGTTTATAGCTGTCACCAGGTGAATTTAATAACGAATCCTGGTTATAGGGTAGTTAATTGACTAGCATTACAAACCTGCTATTAATCGACAAATAATAAAAACTTTGGCATTTACTCTTGGTTTTAATGGCAAGTAGTTAGTGAAACTTAGACAGTGGCTTTACATTAAAGCAGTTTGAGTTTCAATAAAAATCAATAATAGTAAACTCCCAAGATTTACGTAAAATCGGCAATAATTTATTTTACAGCGAAAGCAATCGAGTTATGATTAGGATCAAAGTTTGTTTGTTCAACTTTGAACTTTACATAAGAAGCAAGTATATCCTGCAACACTTTTTTAATAATTCAACACCCCATTATCTGCAAGCTAACAGAGCTCCGTCACTGAAGGCCTAACTGCTTCATTGTTACTTGTGTAGTTGGTGAAAACTAACTGTTGCCATTTACGAGTTAGAGAAAAAAAATGTTTTAAGTTTTTAAAACATGCTGGGTTTTTAGTAAGAGTCCCATGTAACTCTTGAATATGCAGAGAGGTTTGGTCAAGAATGCCGATGGCCTAACACTGCATATCGCGATGACCTGTTAATTTAAAATTTAAAATTTAAAAATTTGAATAAGTTTCAAAAAATTCAACTATTCTAAACTATTCTACTAAATCCATAGTTTTCCTCTATTACCTTTCTGTCCGGCTAGACAGTGGAGAGGCATAGACCCCTCAGCCGCCGCCGATAGCCGAAATCGCCGCCGGAAATACGTCAGCCGCATATTCGCCGCATTTTTGTTAGGCTAGCCATGTCGTCTTTTTAGGTTTTTCTTTTACCAACCAAGTTTGCCTGAATAGTTTGCCTGATTGAAGTTTGACATCATGAGCAATTTTTAGAGGCATTTCCGCATATTTGAGGGTCAAAAAAATCAAATTGCTGCAAGGAAAATAAGTAATCAGAATTGAAAATTCCGTAGCGGTTCTTACTCTGAAAATCCATCTCACTTGTAAAGTTTAGGACGAAAAACACGCACAATTTCAGAAAGGAGAATACCATACCAGTATTCCTTGCGAATTTTCGACAGACTGGGAACGTCTGTCCTCATCAGGCACTACTACACTCTTGAAAACTGTTGTTTACATTCTCTTCATCTTTATCTTTTGAACTCGGCGTTCCAAAATGGCGTGGCTTCTGGTACTTGTTAGACTCACTGTCCCACTGATCTGTAAGAATACGTGAGAATTCTTCCCTCAGGAGAAAACGGATTACCGGGTTTGAGGGGCCCTGCGTGTTTATAAGGTGCACCTTTCTCCCTAAATGCTGCTGGATTGCGAGTGACTCCAGGCCTCTCAGGTGTCTGTCAAAAGGGGAACTTGATTTAGCAGGGTGGATGTTCTCTCCCATCCTATCTTATGTCTAGTTTCTCTGTGATGGGCAGAAACCGTGACAATATCAAAGATGTACTCCAAAATAAACGAAGAATGGCAGTCAACGGGAAAAAAAGATGGAGAAGAAAATGAAGAGAGAGATTTTTTGGCCAAGATCCAAAATACTAGGGAAGGAATATATCGGGTTCCATGTGATGGGTGCGATGCTGTTTATATTGGTTGTAAACGCGGTCTCGTATCAGACGCTCATGGTGAGGACACCTCAACACCACCGAAGAAAAAACCTGAGGGCAGAATTCTTCAACACCAGAAGAAAATCGTCTTTATGGCGATTCCACTTTTAAAATGTGAATAATGTATATTTCTTTTTCGTAGGCATAAAGCCAAAACACTTCCAGCTTAGTTATGTTGTAGATGTAAAACACACGATATTTTTTATTTGTAACAGGTGACGACTTTATTTATTCATGAAAAATGTTCGACGTTCAAACCTAACCTGTGTTATAGCCCATTTTAACTAGCTGGTATATTTAATCTTTTGATTTTTGCACTTAATGCACTTTGGTAAACTTAACTTCTTGCTATGAACCCTACCGGAGCTCGAACTTTTATGTTTGTTTATTTTTACGGACCCAGTGTATGAATTTTTATGTCTATTTTTTTTAGCATCTCCATCCAAACTCCGACCGTAGCAAACCTCTAAAAACGAAAACAAACTAGATTTCCTTCAATTAAATCATGCCTTGTATATAGCAATCCGTTTCCCAAAGTCGAATATTTATTCTGAGCAATACACTTCGTTCCCCCCCCCCCCCTCTCCTTCAATAGTTGCGATGCATAACATCGTAGTTTATTTGTATAGGCCTAAATTCACGTTGTTTACGAGTTTTAAACTCACTGCACTCATGCCAGGCATCTAATCATTTCACAAGCCGTTAAAAAAATCCTTTGTTGACTCAGCTCCTTCTGTAAACAATGTAAATACACGGAGTCAACTCCCCAAGCATTGAGAGCGCTCAGCTACCCTGCCCGTCCGCGCTGTCATGGCCGACTTCCGGTAGCGACAGCTCGGCCGGTTTTGGTCATTTTCTCCTCTTCCAAGCGTCCACTTTTTCCCCACTCACCCCCTCCGTCGCTCTCCTACAGGTCCGCGCTAACCCTCTACCTGCCTGCCAAGCAGAAGGCATAAAAACCCAGACGCAGTAGAGTTTCGTTAGCACAGCTCAGGATTCTCAAAGCTAGAGGTCGCTACGCCGGTCGGGAGTGGAGATGCCGCAGTCCAATGTTGCCATGCCGGGCAAAGGTAGTGGTTCGTATGCAACTTAGTTTAGATTGAAAGTTTATTTTTTCGACTCACACGTCAAAATTTATAGTTTAATTTTAAACTTAACCTCGCAGCTTTGATGTTAAACTTATGGTGCGTTAAGCCAAACGGCATTTTCGGACGTTAACGGCCATAATTTAAGGGTTCACGGTCCTTTACTAAAAACCAGCTTTTATTTTTCATCGTTTCTTTAAACGCAGTTTAATGTAAACAAAGGTCCGTTGGGTCAATTAGATTTGCAGAAGCATAGTACTTCATGGAGTGTACATCCCTTTTCTAATATGAATCGCGATGGGTACGGTTTGATTAACTGGGTGTTCCCTTTTAAAACATAGCTGTAGGTAGGTCTACTATTACTGCACAGTCGAGACTGTTCGTAATTTAGAGGGCTCTTTTGCAAAATCCCCGTTGCCTAAAATCACTGTTTCTACTTGAAATTGTTTGTTGAACATAATTCTGTTCTAGTTTGAATTTAATGTAAATTCCCCCTTTTTATTTAACCTAAACTAAGGTGTAAATATACCAAATGTAAAGTGCAAATGTTTTAATGTTTTAACATGTTTGACTAAAATAAAAACCAGGAGTTTTAAACGCCCGTTGGTTTCGTAGTTCGTTGTCGCTAGAAGTTAGTATTTAAGACAATTCTCTGCAAACTTAACTTGGCTAGCCTAATTCCCACCTTGGTGGCAGCGTTACCGCTTATTATCACTAGTTAGCCTACATGATTAGGACAAAAGTAGCTCCATTCTCTACACCGGGACTGTATCAGTTGTGCTGTTTTAACTAAAAAGTACCAAAAGTCAACCCAGAGTGATAGTAAGATTGATCCAGTTACACCATGCGACCAGCGATGTTACAAGCACCTACTCCGTCGTTACATGGTGAAACGAGACAAGGTGTCCGAACAAGGATAAAACAGCATATGGCCGACACACGGAATGGAGTGAAAGAAAACAGCATTGCTACCCATCATAGAGAAACTAGACATAAGATAGAATGGGAGAGAACATCCACCCTGCTAAAATCAAGTTCCCCTTTTGACAGACATCTGAGAAAGCTGGAGTCACTCGCAATCCAGTAGCATTTAGGGAGAAAGGTGCACCTTATGAACACGCAGGGCCCCTCAAACCTGGGAATCCATTTTCTCCTGAGGGAAGAATTCTCACGTATTCTTACAGATCAGTGGGACAGTGAGCCTAACAAGTACCAGAGGCACGCCATTTTGGAACGCCGAGTTCAAAAGATGAAGATGAAGAGAATGTAAACAACAGTTTTCAAGAGTGTAGTAGTACCTGATGAGGACAGACATTTGCAGTCTGTCGAAAATTCGCAAGAAATACTGGTATGGTATTCTCCTTTCTGAAATTGTGCGTGTTTTTCGTCCTAAACTTTACAGGTAATCAGAACCGTAATTTAATTATCTTTTATATAGGCACTAGTCTCATCTTTGTAGGTGCTTTAGTTCAAGAAAAGTGACTATGCGCACACGAACGTGGTACGTTTTTAAAGATACAGATTACGTAATTAAGTTTACTCAAGTTTGCAGAAAACTAAAAAAAAGTGTTTAATTTTAACGTTACATTTAATGGTGTCATTTGAATTTATTTCCTTTGCCAATATAACTTATAATTTACAGCATATTTCATTTGTTGTGTTAAAAATAATTGTGTTTACGTACTTAAGACTTAATGTAGCATAAAACTAAAACTTACATGCGTAACAAACGCTTTAGCTTAAAGAAATTTTATTTTGCTCTCATTTTAATGTAGGAAATGCCAAAATTCGTGTAGGCTAAGCAAATAGCCGCCGAAACTGTCTCAAGCCGATAGCGGCCGAAAAAATAGTCGGCTAAGATCGGCTAGCCGAAAATTGGCCGAATATTTTCATTAGCCAGTCGAATAACTTAAAATTGATTGTCTGAGGGGTCTAGAGAGGCATTCCGACCACCTGGCCGGCGTAGTTACTGGTTGCGATCGTCAGGTGAGCTTGGCTATTGAATGCTGGCTGTGTTTGTTAATATAGTGAGAGGAGCGGCGTGACAACAAAAGGTGAGCGTGGATGGGAGGGAATGCGATTACACTATAAATGTTGTGATGTCAGTGTGACGTGGGAGACACATGGTCGGCTGGAGGTTGGGCCTGTTGCTAAGCAACATGATTGACAGGTTACTGGAAGTTTTGCAAACCGCGGATGGGCAAGGGAAGAAGGCTGCACTGAATGGCTTAGGGAACATTTTCTTAAGAATGCTGCATCCTAATTGGCGAAGGGCTGTTTGGCATGTAGAGCAGTGTGACTGCATGAGCGGTAGTAAACAAGAAATCCATACTAATTTTTAAACTGTGTGGACAAAGGCATTTTGAATGCTAATGGTTATTCGTTTAAACTGATCGCTATTTACAAATGCATTTAAACAGAAGTAGTAGTCACTCTTTTGGTACGCCAGCCGGAATTGTTGAGAGATCCAATCATTAAAAATAAAATTAAATGTACAAGAATTAAATCGTTTGCCAGAAGGTAGATCGCGTGTTGCAAAAAAATAGTTCAACGCAAATTTTAATTTTATGCAAGAATTAACTGTAAGTTATAGTATGTTAAATTTAATTATAACATTTACCCCAAATTAATACTTTGAAGCAGTTAAGCTAAGTGGTTGCGATCTTTATAGCTAAGAATATACTATCATTGTAACCAGGCCTGAGCCACAACAAATAAAAATAAACATCGCAAGCACTCAAGCAAAGTGTTTTAAGACATATGAATAAATAAGGCATAGCATTTCGATGCCTTAGGTGCCCCTAACACACAACTAATATGTGGCTTTATGCCGACTATAAATCTATGTAAGGCCGTGAAAAAAAAAATAGTCGGTTCTCGGGCCCTGCCTGGTGACTTTTATTTCAGCAAAATAAAAAAAGTGACCCGCAAAAAGTTACCTAAGAGAAGTTTCTGGGAGAGATGAGCTGTCTTGCTTAAACATTATCCAGCAAGCATTAGGTTTAGTCGCAGTTTGAATTAGTTCAGAAATTTACTACCACAATCTGAACAGAAAGAACCAACTTAAGATACCAGGTTACATAAGTTTCAAACAGAAATAAAAAATAAAAATAAAAGCCTGGTCACCGGGTGACTTTTTGGGCTTGTAAAAAAATGCCTGAGAACCAAAACATTTTTTTCCATGGCCTAATATACAATTTTTACAAAGGTTATAATTACAAAATTGTGGAAACTGGTCGACCAGAAATGCGCTAGCGCTGACTCTCCTTTTAGGTAAACGTTTTCGTGAATAAAAATTGATGGGGAACAGTAAAAAGATTATGTTTTTGCAGAAAGTTAGATAATTTAAAGGTCTATTAAATGGTCGAAACTCCGATCAAATTGATCCGGTTTTGGTGGAGAGGCACCAGTTTTAAGTCCCTTACCTTCGATCGACTGGGGGGATTTGTCAGCATCAGACTGACTGTTTTCCCAATGAAGTTTGAAGAAAAATAGGCCTATTTGACCGATCAAGAAAAAAAAAATTACGAAAACCCCCAAGTTTTTTATGGTTGTGCTGGGTCTCCTAACCAATCGATTTTTGGAAACTGGGTCTCCTTTACAGAAACAGTGTGTCTGCTTTGGCCACGAATACCGGGATGAAGACCATTTCTGCTACAGTTGTCGACTCGCTGCGTCCAAATTCGATAAAAGTCATAAAAATGAGGATAAATCAAATAATTTGTCAGTTTCCAGCTGTTCTCTCGTCAAATCGCCACGCCAGGTCGACACTGCTGTTGTTGAGACTTCCAAATGATCCAAGACCCACCGAGTCAAGCGCCTGCTGCTGCAACCAAGCCGATCAAGTCGCAAATGAGACATAAACATAATTTTGTTATGGAAAAGAAAAGAAAATGTGCAAAATTGCAAAAAGGAAGGCTATGAACTTTGCCACGTCCGCATGGCACTTCACCCATGAGGGGAGATGTAATGAATATGCCTTTATCCCGATCGTCATGTCGTCATTGTTTAAGAGTAGAAACATAGTGATTTATGTGAATGAGAAGTCGTCCGCCAGGTCTCTATGAGAGGTGACATAGTGATGTTTATGAATGGGAAGGCAACCACTACATAAACATAGTGATATTTAATTATTTATGATAGAGAAAAGGTGGACTTTATTCGGGAAATTCCTTTCACCGTAATGATAATGATGACATCTCTGGCTACGAACAACTTTTGGGGATGCAAACCTTCTCATGGACCACATTATTATTACCAGGATTTCAGATTACTCTTGATTAATTGACTTTGGTTAACTTTAACTGTGTGGGAGACTTTACATTACAACTTCAGTCTTCCAATTGTTAGTAAGTTGCAGGTGCAACTCAGGGAAACCTTTTGTTTGTTTGATGAATTTTGTCAATGAATTGGTTGATAGTTACCGTAATTCGACACATTGCTTTGCAGTCTCTTGAAATTAGTTCATCTTAGTTTTGTACGTGTACACGAGGAACCGTCGCTGTACTCTCGTTTGGAACCTCACACCAAAATTTTTACTTACTGCATTGTTGAATGTACTTTTTAGATCTGGTAATTGTTTTAAGACCGAGTACGTCTTCAGGTCAGACCTTGTTCAGGGTTTACGAGGATGCTTCCCGTAGGAATGTCTACCTGTGTGAGATAGAGGTCCATCCTAGGTTTGTTGCATGTCCGGGCAAAGTGTGGCATTTTAACTAAGGCTGTGCAGATACCAATACTGGTACCGGTATCAGACCGGCACCGGGTAAGCACGTACCGGTAATAGTACCGGAATCTGCTTGTTTTTTCCAGAATCGGCATTTTCGAACTTAAATAATATGGCATATTGTTCCCAATGCTACTAAAAAATTAGCCTGCAGCTACGTCAGTAAAGGATTAGGCCTATTAAGTATAAAATGTTTACCTAACATAAATGTTTACTTTGATGTCGTTGAGCAATAAAGTGTTTAGCAAACAATACCTTTGTAAAAGTGTTACGTGTGTTACCCCATTACATTATTAACGTATCAACGCTGTGATGACTATTAAGTTATCGTTTGACATCAGCATTGGCGCCGGCAAGGTATCGGTATCGGCACAGTACCTGCACATGACCAAAAGTACAGGGACTGGCATCGGAATCGGGTAAACGGGCACCGGTATTGAATCGGTATCGGGAAAAGTGGCACTGGCACAGCCTTAATTTCAACTAATGGTTAAACATCTCATTAGTTAGGTAAGTATAACTAACACCTTCCAGTGTGATATTGCGGTACGGTTAGGGCTCAATATTTGTACCATGTTCCCACCAGACAGAACATTTCACAGCGCAGTTCTCTTCAGCTGGTTCAAACCTTCCGAAATGTCCGACCTAGAATCCGTCATTATTTTTCCTGCATGGAACCTCCTGCTTCCGTTTACAACCTTTCCCAAGTCCCCTTATGAACCTCCATATCGAGCCTCATTGTTACATTTCAGTGTTTTCTGGTAGCCTTAACTACGGAGACTAGATGCCCGTCAGAGTGGATTGGCTGCGTTTTGAGGAGACGGCCAGTCGGCCACGTCTGCTTCACGTAAGGCTGATCTAGTTCATCCTGATGTACGTTCACTCCCAATTTTCAAGCAACAAATTGGAGATCAGACGAACCACGCGTTTGTTAATCATCAGAGCTCTTGGCCAGTGGTGGGGCCACTGAGCTGTGAAAGAGTACAGTATCCCTTTCACGCACTACGATTTTACCTGGAGCCTGCGAAAATATCCCTCAACTGAGCCCCAGTCTTCTATCGGGGAGGCTCTTCAGATGTCCCACTTACTAAACTCTTTTAACATCTATTGCGATTCTATTGCACCCACAAAACTTGCAAGCCGTGATTTACGAAAAACTGAATGGTGGTTATCTTTGAAAGCTCAATGTATGGAGTGCGTCGTGTTACAGGTCAGTAACGCTACAAACCATCTTCTTGGTGAGTCAAGGAATATCTTCTTTGTCATTCCCAGAGGATGTGCTAGATTATGTGCTGAGGATGCTAGAGGGCTACAGAAGATGCTATAGGATGTACAAAAGATGTGCTAGCATTTAAGCTTTGAAAAGGCCTCAACCCAGGCTAGCATAGTGTTACGACTAAGTAACACTTAACAGTGTCTTGGAATGGAGCAGTAAGCATGTTTGAATTGTCACTACGTGAGAAATATGGGGTGCCTTTGAAAACTGACCTTAGTAACTCAGGTTGCAAAGAAACACTGCTGTTTCATGTACTAATTACGTAGGTCGTGCGAGATTTCGTGTCATAATCCCCTGATCTAGCATAATCTTAGACGATTGCCTGTACGAATGGCACTCAAATTACGCTTCAGGCAGTAACCTAACCAACCTAACAAACCTTGCTAGCAGAGCTTGGTTCCTGAGGGTAACTGGGGGGACAGGGGGCTAACACTGCAAACGAATCGACTATTGACCAATCAGAAACGAGATAGAAACAAGGGGGGGGGCCCGTTGCTTTTTTATTTGCATTAATTCGATGTGTCTGGTGGACGAGTTTATGTCTCGTTCGGGGTATGGTGGAAGAAGGTTCCGTGTTATAATTCTATAAATACATTTCAGAAATTATTGATTAAATCTTCAACATATTTTAACAGCAAGTATGTAATCACACTCAAGCTTGCTGTTCAAAATAATACTGTCTTGTAGTTTATTGTCACGTGCATGAGAGTCGATACGATGACGAATCGTTCTAGTAACGATTTGGGGTTAAAAATGATACTAATCCGTGACGTGTAGAAGCAACGAAAGTTACTTTTGCTTGATCCAACCAGGTTAGTTTTCGAAGGCACCCATGGAAGTTGTTAAAGCAGTGAAAAGCCGTCCTGCCTGATGACGAAAGAATGAAGCATTGCTTCAGGATGGTTACCTTTGTAGTACAAATTATGAACCTGCAGGTGTCATCTGGATATTTTAGCTCCGGTTTGTCTCGATTCACCTCTTATTGGACAAAATCGGCCAATAACTAAAGGTAAGTATTTTTGGATGGAAGTGAAAATGCAATTTAAAAGATAAAATCAGTTTTACTTATCCTAAAATACTTACCTTTAGTGTTAACCCGCCCAGCTTCCCTGCTCTCGCCGAATCTGATTGTTCACCAAAGGATAGTGAAGGGGCAGTGCCTGCTGGGAGATAATCAGGTTGGCCACCTGGTGGGGAGCTATGGAAGCTTCTTGGAATATGGAGTTATGCAAGTTTTGGGGCATAGAGCGTAAACAAATGATTATTTAGCCAGTAACTAAAGGTAAATACAAACTAATTTTCGAAAATACCGTTAATTCGCCAAATTTACTTTGGTTGAAGTTCATATTAAAGACAGTCACTTACGCAAAACCAAAAATCGTCCAAGTGCCACTATTCAAACTTGCAAATTTTCGACTATGTCTACTGATATTCTCTTCAGGCATGAGACTTGCACAACAACCACCAACGAACTTTCCCAAGTCCTCTACTTTCAAATTTCCCTCCTCTTTCCCAGTGAGCTTTGGAACTCAGTCAGCTTTCAAGGTCACTGTTTGAGTTGGCTCCCTCATCAATACTGGAGTTGTTGCTGAACGAAAGTAAGAATTTTTGCCAGTTTTTCGTCAGTTTTTCATTCTGTTCTGCTGTCACCTATCTGCTGATATGACAGCAGAACTGAATGAAAAACTGATGAAAAGCTGGCAACGTTTTTTACCCTCGTTCAGCAGCAACTCGGTATTGATGAGGGAGCCAACTCAGACAGTGAGCTTGAAAGCTGACCGAGTTCCAAAGCTCACTGGAAAGAGGAGGGAAATTTGAAAGTAGTGGACTTGGGAAAGTTCGTTGGTGGTTGTTGTTGTGCAAGTCTCATGACTCTTGCCTGAAGAAGGGAAAGTTTGTTGGTGGTTGTTGTTGTGTAAGTCTCATGACTCTTGCCTGAAGAAGACTATCAGTAGAGATAGTCGAAAATTTGCAAGTTTGAATAGTGGAACTTGGACGATTTTTGGTAAACTAATTTTATATTGAAATTGTTCTTTTATGTTTAAAACTACGTTTTCACTTTCCGCAAAACTACTACCTTTAATTTATAGCTTGAAATTTGTTTACTTAATGCTGTTTGCCTCATAACCAAAGAAATAAAGGTACTGTTACATCGTTATTACTTTACGAATTTCCATGTGCTGCATTAAAGTAACAACGCTAACAGTTTGCTGAAGTTACCGGTACAGAGTATTAATAATTTATTGCCTTTTATCCTTGTCCATTGGACAATGTTTTCTTTCAAGGATCCCTAAATACCAACTAGATATGTTTCAACCCTAAATACAGTGAGCAACAAACGTTCAGCCATATTGGCTGGCTAGATTATTTTCTCTCTCGGAAATTTTCTCTCTCACAGGGGACCCAGATACATTACAACATTTTTGTCTTTTCCCATTTCATCAGGCTTTCTTTTGTTTACCTAGTAGTTCCCGGTTCGTCACCCCACTTTAGCTCTTCAACTTTACAACTCGATAATACGTCTGTTTATTGCTTCAAAGTAAGAAGCATGTCTCGGAATTCGCTCATATACTATTGAGTGTACAGAATAATTAGTTTTGGCGCCTCATTGAAAATCTAGGAAAGCACATCTTGCTTCTAGAGTTGCAATGGAATTGAAATGACATACTAGAAGGATGTTGAATTGGTAGACATTATGATTTTAGTATTAATTTATTTTCAGGAATGATGTCACTCTTTCTGCCGACGTGGCAGAGAAGGGCTCCGTCTACTCAGCTTCCTGATTCCATACGGGGAAATCTCATGTATGGAGAAATCATTGCCAACAGGTAGGAATGTTATGGTGCTAGGAATTATACCTTTATTTGTGTAGACTGGGTTTCCATTTTTTACAGTTAGTCTAAAGTATTTCTTAGTATTTTGTGAAAAATGCCATGTGGTTTACTATATTGAATGTTTATAGACATCGTTTCAAGGTCACGCTAATTTAGTGTTCACTTTCTGTTGTTGTACAGCGAATTTTCAATAACAGTGGGCTTATTGTTTGTTGAAAATTCGCTGTACAACAACAGAGAGTGAACATTGAATTAGCGTGAGCTTGAAACGATGTCTTACTATTTTACCCCTAAAAAAAAGACATCTTTCCTAAACTCCCTAAAAAGACGCTTCAATGAGCTCCATCCCTCTAGATGGCCCTACGGACTATTAGGAGTGCTTACATTGTAATCTAATCGCCACTTCTTTGCTTAGGACACGAGCGTGTTGGCCACGTTGTGTTGTGCTCTGTGTTTTAATCCTAACACAGAATCTCCGTGTTGTGCGCCAGCATGGGTACGGGGCCGCCCCAGGATAAGTACAAGTCATGGCTTAAGTACCATGAATGCAACATTGGGAAAAAACTCATGCCGAAGTTTGTGCTTGTTGAAGAAATTGTGAAATATGAGACCGCGTGGGCCAAGCATAAGAAGCAGCTAGGCAGGAAAAAACTATCAACATCTGTAGATAGCGTAGCTCTTCACTGCTAATACATGTAGTAATATCCTTCTAAATTTCCCCAAGGGGATGTTGAAACTCAAACCAGAAAATCAGGTAGGATCAAATTATCCTTTTTCTACTCTGCTGTTGGTGACTCCGACGGAACTGCCCACCTGTTTCGGCGCTTCATTGGCCCTGCTTATGATGAGTCTTCAGTCACTGTTAATCTGGCGGGGTCCCTTAGCATTATCCTGCTGTAGAATTCTTTTATTCATAAAACATAGGGCATCATGGGAACGTAGCTTAACCTGTGCTTTCAATGATAACGTTATCTCCATAGTCCATTTCTTACTATCTGCAAAATACTTACCTCCAGTCTACATGCTAAATTCGTTTAATTTTGCTTTCCCATGCTCAACCACCCATAAATCCCGAATTTATGACTTTCAACGTCAGTTGCCCTCTTTTCCCGCTAGGCGCGCTACCAGCGCTGGCGCTGCAGCCGCCTGCCTCGTGGGGAAAACCCCATTCGTTTTTGAGCACGCACGAGTGAAGTCGTGCGTCTCTTTCCCGAACAAAAATGGCCGACCACAATAGTGAGGACGAACTTGCTAGGATTAATGAACTACTTAAGGATGGTGATTTCGCTTCGTGCACGCACCAGAAAACACCTTTGGATCTCCATCCTTTATGCAGAAGGTGTAGGATTTGTGATTTCTGTGACGAAAAATGCAATATTTGCGAAGCTCACGACCCGACCTCAGTGAAGCGCATTTTGTGGACATGGAAACGCTCTGACAAAAAACTCGCGCAAGTAAAGCAGAAGCAAAAGAAAGAACAAATTTCCCTCGATCGGAGACTTGCGGAAATGGCCAAGGACCCTCAGGCGCCGATTTTTATTGAAGATTTAGTCGTGAGTGCAACCGATTCGTCATCGGAATTTGACGGTTTTCCACTCGGTGAAAGTTCTGTTTACCCGCATGGTTCGTTGGGGGCTATGGTGACGGCGGCCCGTGACACGGCGAAATCGATCGTCTCGGATCGGACGGCCGAATTGGAGGACAAAGTTTTACATAAAGTGAGCACTACGGTACTTTCTCACGTGGACACGAAAATTGGGGAGTTTCGAGGTGAGGTGTTAGGATCCATCGCGGGACTCGTATCGACGGTGAACGCGTTGATAGCTCAACAAGGTTTTTCAAGCAATTTTGGTGCCAGTGCTGCAAGTGTGTTTGCGGAACCAATTTCGGACACACAAATTAAAGAATATGGTGAGCAGAACGTTCTACTGAACAGTGACTTATCAATTCACGTAGAGGGATCCACCGCAGTGCCGGTCAAATGTCTTGACGGGCGCGAGACAAAGGGTTCGCCGGCGATCAGCAAGGGTTCGCCGGCGATCCGGACGAGTGGTTCGCCGGGCAGTGCGCTACAGGGTAAGCCGAGGCCGCGCGACGGGAAGACGGAGGCTGGTTCAAAGGACAATCCAGCCCACCACAGTGCAGTTTCATTGTCACGAAAGGAAAAAGGGGAAGGTAAACACTCTAAGAACACTGTAAAAAAGGGCGATCTGTCAGCACCCGAGAAAAGGGCTAGCGGACACGATAATTCCAAGCCCAAAAGTTTGACCAATCCGTCCGCGCCCGAGAAAAGGGTTAGCGGACAGGATAAAAATGTGCCAAAAATGAAGGAGACACGTTCAAGTGAGGTTAAAAGGCACGGGTCAAACAAGGCCCTGCCCGCGCCCGAGAAAAGGGTTAGCGGGAGGGCGTGTAGTATGGAGTTAGTTTCCGACACGGTGGATCCCGTGCTCAACAAGGCGATCTATCATCGCGGTTCGCCAGTTCGCAGCGATCGCGATCGCAGCCCACATCGCACTGAATCTGGTTTGGCGGATCGCGGTCATCCTAGGGATCGCAGTCCGCACGGCGGTCGCAGTTCGCACGGCGATCGCGGTTCGCACGGCGATCGCAGTTCGCACGGCGATCACAGTTCACACGGCGATCGCAGTTCGCACGGCGATCGCAGTTCACACGACCATCGCAGTTCACACGACGATCGCAGGCCGCACATCGATCGCAGTTCACAGGCAGATCGCAGCTCACATGCAATTAGTACTGGCCAGGAACCTCGCGAACATCTGCCAACCCGACGTCAATCTATGTACAGCGAGAAGGATCGCAGTTCGCCAGTTCGCGATCGTTCACCGGGTTTCTCCGGACATCGCTGGACATCCCCGGATTTTACCGGACTTCACAAAACAGATCACCATTTTTCACCGGTTAGGGCGGTCCTTCCCCTTGTCAGGGAACAGGATTTTTCTGACGAAGACGTGGAAGGCGATTATGAGGACGACCAGTTTTACTACCAAGAACACCTTGCTAGGAGTGACTCTGCTACACGCAAACGGGAATACGGTCGTGGTTCCCTGTCGCCGGAGGCAAAACGGAGGAAGGTGGTGTTCCATGAAGATAACGTGTTCATGGAAGAGAAAAGCTTTGGGGATGAACAACGTGATCAAGAAAGGCAATGGCAAGAATCAGTCGAGGCACGCCCCCCCCCCCCACCTTCGGAATCGACCGACAACGACGACCCCTTCGAGGAAGGACCTGGCCTCATCCATTGGAAACAATTCGCTGGTTTCGTGCACAAACACCTTAAAGAAACCAGGTTCTGCAAGGAAGCGACCCCAGTGGAACTTAATCTGGAGGACCCGCCGCTCGAAACACTCGCGAATTCGGGGGCGACCAAGGACCCGCCCCTCCACCTTCCTCAATCGGCGGTTGGTTTCCGCCAGTTGCTAAACGCGGAATCTCTCACGCGGAAGGGCGGACAACCAATTTCGATTTCAAAACCTCTCCCCCCCCCACGATCCGGCTATGACAAAATTCTTCTTCAGGTCGACGGGAAAAGGTGCCCCATCCAAGAAGCGGTATTCTACGTTCCCTGAGGCGGAGTACTTCCCAGAGAAAATGAACCTTGAGTTGGACTCTACCATTCGGACCCCGCAGTTCATCCGCACACCAATACAACAATTCGACGAGGACGAGATACTACTACGTTGCAGCATTCGCGCTAACTCACATGCGGAACTTGCCTACTCCGCATCTACGGCAGCTCTCAAGAACCTCGTAACTGACGTACCCTCTCTCAGGGAAAATCAAACTGTAAAGGAGTGTCTTCATATGATGAAACGGGCCTCGTCGTTTCAACGGGACAGCCTGAACTGGTCATCGCGGCTCCTTTTAAACTCTGTGTTTCGGAAGAGGGATGCACTGCTCGAAACGGCGTCAAACATCCCCACGGACGTTGCCGGCCAGTTACGGTTGACACCAATTCACGGGTCGACGGAGGTGTTCGGAGGAAAACTACTTCAGCTTGCACCAGAACTGAAAGAGAAGACCAGACCACCCCACGCGGGGACTTCGGGCACCAGAGGGAATCGAATGAGGACCAGGCCTTCAAGCAGGAATTTTCCCAACTACCCGCACTACACCCAAGATGGTAAGGAGAGGGGCTTTGGGAGAGGTGAGAGGAGAACGGACCTGCAGCCCTTTCGAGACAATCCCGGGCAACAGAGAAGCAGAGGACAAGGAGGGAGACAGAGGGGTAGAGGCGCGTCCCGAGGGAGAGGGAGGAGAGCCAGCAGCAAACCTTGACGCCCACCCCGGGCAGTCTCCCCCCACTCACTGTCAGGTGGGGGGGAGACTGGCGAAACACCTCAGCAACTGGGAGAGGATTACGGACGATGCATTCATCCTGGACACAATCAAGTTCGGGTATCACCCCCCCCTAATCTCGTCTCCAAGGCTCACCGACAAGGCGCCTGGGATGGCGTGTCAGACCGTCAAGACCCCGGAACTCCGCATGGAGGTGGAGAAGCTTCTTCTGAAAGGGGCCATCGAAGAATCTCCTCCAGGTTCCAAAGGCTTCTGGAGCCCGGTGAGGGTCATCCCGAAGAAAGGCGGGGGGACCCGGCTGATTTTCAACCTTCGTCTGCTGAATCGCCATATCCTGAAAGAGAAATTCAAGATGGAGACGATCGGGAGGATTCGCGAGGCACTGCGGAGCAAGGAATACACGGTCTCTCTAGACCTCGAAGACGCGTACCTCCACGTCCCACTACACCCCGCAGTTCGACACCTCTTCCGGTTCCTATGCGAAGGAACATCGTTTCAATTTACAACCCTGCCATTCGGGTTGTCTACAGCGCCGCAAGTCTTCACCCGGATCCTGCGTCCTGTTCTCGCGACACTTCACCAGGAGATGATAAAAGTACACGCGTACTTGGACGATTGGCTACTCCGCCACCTGTCGCCGAACGTGCTTATTGTCCAGATGAACAGGTGCGTGCAGTTGTTTCATGCGCTCGGACTGGGGATAAACTGGAAAAAGTCAAGACTTGCCCCCAGCCAATTTTTCGTGTTCCTCGGGGTAGATTTCAACTTGGTAACGTGCAAGGTCCGGCCCTCACAAGAGAGAGTGGAGAAAACAGTAGCCTCACTACGGAACCTCCACGCCAGGACGGAAACGTCAGCAAAGGAACTCGCATCGACAATCGGTATGTTAGATTCCAATGCAACATTGGTACCACTGGGCCGGTGGAGAGTGAAACCCGTCCACTGGTTCAGAAAAGAAGAATGGAACCCAAGGCAGTCTTGGAACGACGTGATACTTCTTCACGAATTCCCAGACATGACATGGTGGATGTCAGAGGAAAACCTTCAGGTGGGTGTACCTTTGAAGGAAGAACGTCCGGAGTTACTCCTATTCTCGGATGCGTCATCCACAGGGTGGGGAGCCCATCTAGGAGATTGGACAGCGGCAGGAATTTGGACGCCAGCGGAATGCGGTCTACACATCAACGTGTTGGAATTGAGGGCTGTCAGGAACGCAGTTCACTGTTGGAAAAAGGAAATCTCGGGAATGAACATCGGTGTGATGTCCGACAACTCTACAGCGGTAGCCTACATCCGTCGGGGAGGGGGGACACACTCCAAAACCTTGATGCAGGAGACGTCGCTTCTAATGCAACTCTGCGAGGACTTCAGGATCACTCTGATACCCAGACACATTCCAGGGAGGCTCAATGTTTGGGCCGACGAGCTCTCCAGGAAGAACGAAATGCCAACAACGGAATGGAAACTCGACCCAAATGTGTGTCTTGGTCTTTTTGCAACATGGGGAACCCCGATGGTCGACCTATTCGCAACAAGAAACAACTCGCAGTTGAGGAACTTTGTGTCCCCCTTCCCGGACCATCTAGCATGGGCGACAGATGCCTTTTCCATTCCATGGAAAGGGATGGATGCTTACGCGTTCCCACCTTTCTGCCTTCTCCAACTCGTTCTGAACAAGATCAGAGAGGATTCAGGTTCATACATTCTTGTTGCACCGTTGTGGCCAGCCGCGACGTGGTTCCCAGACCTACTAGAACTGGCGAAAGAAGATCCGATTCATCTCCCAGTAACCCCCCGATTCCTGTCTCAAAACCGCGGGAGGACGATCCACCCGTCCCCAGAGGTGCTTCATCTTCACGGGTGGAGACTTTAAGGGGACACCTGACGCGTGAAGGTTTCTCAGAGGAGGTCACGAACAGACTCCTTCAGTGCGTCCGGAGCTCGACAGTTAAGATGTATGAAAGCAAATGGAGACGCTGGTTCAAGTGGGCGACTGAACAAGGCTGTGACCCATGTGACCCCCCGGTGGTGGCATGGTCACAATTCCTGGAAGAACTGTTTCAAAAGGGCCTTTCCCCAACTTCCATCAAGGGTTATCGGGCAGCAGTAAACTCCGTGCTGACCTGCTTAGGCAAGTCGTCCGTCGGAGCGGACCCTAGGATCTCGCAAATGATCTCATCATTCGAGAAAGCGAGACCGAGGACGAAGAAGTTGTTCCCTACATGGAATCTCCCTCTTGTGTTAGATAGTTTGACAAAACCACCTTATGAACCACTCCATGGTGCGAATGCCATGCTTCTTACTCAGAAGACGGTGTTTTTAGTGGCACTGGCGTCGGCAGCACGCCAAAGCGAGTTAGCAGCCTTCGCAAGAGACGATGGGTTCCTTCGTTTCGCCAGGGACTGGTCCTCAGTCTCTCTGGTCTTCCCGGCTTGTTTCCAGGCGAAGAATTCCAGACCGGACGTAGCACAGAAACCCGTTGTGATCCACGCCTTGGGGACGAAGAAGTCTGGAGAACGGAGCAGCGAACCACAATGCCCAATAAGAGCGCTCCGATACTACATTGACAAGACTTCAACATCATTGCAGGCAGTAAGACAAAGAACGGGTTACACACCGCTGTTTCTCGACGTCGACTCGGCTTCAGGCGAAGTATTAAACAAGAAGGTGACCCCCTTTAAACTTGGAAGCTGGATATGCCAGGTGATCAAGAGGGCGTACGAACTGAGCCCGGAACACCCGGACGTCCCAAGTACGATTCGGGCACATGAACTCAGGGCACTAACGGCCTCATGGGCATACGGATGCGGGACCCCGTTAGACGAAGTTGTAGCAGCGGGATCGTGGAGGAGCAGGAACACCTTCATTAAGCATTATCTGAGGGAAACCTGCGGTGAGAGTGGACGTAGCGTAGTCGAACAGCACGTGGTCGCCGGGTCAAAACAAAACCGGCAGACGACAGTGCGGAAGACCGTTCAGTGACAGACGGACACAGGTGGATAGGATGTTGGCAGTGCGCTCTGAGAATTGCGGACACGAGAGAGAAGCGCACACCAGACGACAGCCACATCACATAATTTCGGCAGGCAGAAAAAACCATAACGCCGAAAACCAAAGAAAGAAGGAGGGAGGAGACTCGAACATCCAGACAACACATGAGGTGAGTTGATTGAGTAAGGTTATTGGACTTAGTGAAAGAATTTTTTACTTTGTACTTACCCCTTCTCGTTAGTTGCCCGCCGCCTTTCCGACAAAGTCAGCATGTAGACTGGAGGTAAGTATTTTGCAGATAGTAAGAAATGAAAATTTTAACTTGTTAAAATTAGTTTTTACTATCCTAAAAATACTTACCTCCAGTAAAACCCGCCCTGCCTCCCCGCTAACGAACAAGAAAGGTTCAAAAAGCGAATGGGGTTTTCCCCACGAGGCAGGCGGCTGCAGCGCCAGCGCTGGTAGCGCGCCTAGCGGGAAAAGAGGGCAACTGACGTTGAAAGTCATAAATTCGGGATTTATGGGTGGTTGAGCATGGGAAAGCAAAATTAAACGAATTTAGCATGTAGACTGGAGGTAAGTATTTTTAGGATAGTAAAAACTAATTTTAACAAGTTAAAATTTTCATATTTACACTTTCTCCAACAGGTTAATGCGTTGTGACATCCCAGTTATCCAGGTTGATTTCGTTTCTTGTGTGAACTCTTCCCCTTTTTAGCTTTCAGTTGCCAAATATTATCTTGAGGGCATAGTATTTTGGCTCAGGCTCGGACTGGCCATAGTGCCATTGTGCCAATGGCACAGTCGCCCTTTAGGCTACTATACTTCCGGCGCCCCTTTGATATAGTCTATTTTTTTCTCCTCTCCGCCAGAAAAATGATTGGTTTTGGATTCCCTGTCCGCTGATAACCAGCTTTCCTTTCAGCCAATAATTTCTCTCTTTTCTCCCTTTCTTTATTTACGTTTTTAACGCATATTTTAAACTCGCTTTCCTCTCCCAAATTTTCAGAAACTAGCATTACTTGAAATATAAAATGTGTATTGAAGAATGCAGTCCGAAGCCAGAAATGGGAAAATAAGTAAAGGTTCTTGAGCTCGACCCCCAGACTTTGCTTCTGCTTGGGGAGATTAGAGCGCTTCCCCAAACCCCTTGACGGTTGGGGACACCGTAACTTCAAGTTTCCTGTAAAACGCATGGCGCCCCTCCCCGGTTATTTCGATAAAAGGCACAGGCGCCCTTTCCTACCCAGTCCGACTCTGTTTTGGCTGGTGGGATATCCGAAACCCCCCCCCCCCCCTTCCCCCGGGATTACCCAAGGATTTTTACTTAAAAGTGGTGCAGTCACTCGAGAAAACAAAGCCTAAAAACAAAAGTGACTCCCACAGAAAGAGAAGGGGTAGGCCGAGCCTAAGGCCCACTGATCTCGATGTTAGTTCTAAGTCTGGTGGCGGGCCATGTGCCCAAGACCTCAAGTACTAAGAACAAGCGACAAAACGACTGCGACAGGTGTGCAGGCCACGAGTCGTAAGGCCACCTGATCGTGATGTCAGTACAGTAGTAAGTCTGGTGAGTGGCCCACATACCTAAGGCATTGAGTACTAAGCACAAGTGATAATATTGGCGACTGTACTGAAAATGAGACGCACATCAGTTTCTCACTCACTCAGTGGCGTAAAAAATCGTAACCGACTCTTGCACTCCCAGGCAGGCAGTCGTCCACTCGTTCTGTTGTGCAGTCGGGTGGTTACCCTGGCATTCGGTGTGCATTAGTTTTATCGTTTAGCCGTGCAGTCTTCCGTTCACTCAGTTGCATGGTCATTTTCATTTTCAAAATCTGATTTGCCCCCCTTGCAACGTCATCAAGTGACGAACCATGCCCTTTTACAGTAAACGTTTGTTCGTAGGGTTTGTTCAAACAAACTCAATCTTTTGAAGGCCAAACCATTCGGAACTTGGCGGTCCCTTTTACCAATTTTGGTTTTTGATATGATATCACTTCTTTTTTTAGAATTGTGTATCAGACTCACGTCAACTAGCCTGCAGATGTGTAATGAAGTGCCACGTCAACAATAGCTTGAGTGGTAATTTTTCCAATATTTTAATTTCATATTTCATTCCTTTGAGAAGCCGAACCATTCTCAACTTTGTGGCCTCTTTACCAGTTTATGGCTTTATTTTGACAGTTTTGTTTGTTTTTCATGAATTGGACGTAGACACAATTTCTTTGGCAAAGTTGTTTAGATTTGTGACCTCACACCAAGTGTGTGTCTAGATACACACGTCAGTATACACGTTGTCATTGTCCGAAGTTTGGGCGTCCAATCAGAGACGATACCGACAATACTAACAATGGTTATAACAATACTTTCGTACTTGCGCGCCCTCCCACTCCATTCCCGTTACACCCAGGCTGCAAACCAGAAAAGGTATGCAGTTCGTATCTTACTGCAGCTGTTCGTCAAATCTCATACCTGGAAGCCTTCCCGCTACGTCGGTATCGGTAAATAATCATCGTATGGGAATTAACATGGGGATGAGCGTTGTAGCTAGAAAATAGAAGTAACACATTTGCAATGTTATTGAGGGTCAAATTTTGCATTGAAAGCTGCTTAGCTGCCATTCCTACACAAGCTAATTTTTGTCAGGTCGGTCATTGCTCTCCATTTTACCACAATTTAAGCTTTTGTGCCACATTATTATTTTTCCTCAAGCAGCTGAAATGTATTCAACTATGCTTCAGGATATAAGACACTTAATGCTATGGCGTCGCGCTACTATGGTTTACAATGGCGTACAATTGAATTGATGTAATGTTTGTTGCCTAACGTGGCGCGACACACTAGCATGTGTCTCGATTTTAAATCTGTTTCCGTAGGTAACAAGAAAAGTAATGTTGTAAATCTTGCTATTAATGTTGAAAATCTGTTGTTGAAGTTGTCCTGTTGCGGAGAACTCTGTAACTTAATCCTCCATACTTCAGAATTCCTCCCTCCCCTTCCCAGTAGCCTCTTGAAGGAGAATTCTGTGGTTGACCATGTGAAAAGTGAATTTTTTGTGGGACATTATGAAGGTGTCATTTCACATGTTTCTAAACAGTTTGATGTTAACATTAAGACTACGGCTATAATTGCGTCACATGTAAACCGGAAGACAAAGAAGCCTTCGCTTTTGCTCCAAAGCAGGTCATGAAACAAGGACATGACGTTGATCTCCCGACAACCAAGACATCGTGATCGAAGCCGTTCCCATAAAAGATCCTCACATACATCACTGGAGAGTTAAAGATCCCATTCGTTCAAAAGAGTTTTCAGTGATTCTCACTCCTATGGTTTTCATAAAAGTCATCGCTCCTGGCGAGATCACTCCCTGGCCTGGGACTTTTCTAGCAGACAGAGAGAGGATCTTTATCATAGGCAACGTTAATGTCTACTAGTTTCACTAATTTCACCAAGCTAATGCACAGCACCCATGTGCGGCAAGAAAACGTTCTACTAGGTAAAGTGTACATCATGTCCGGAAGCTTTCGCCTTCACCTGGTGATGTTAGGAATTGTCATTCATTTCATCCTACTAAGAAAGGTAAAGAGATTTTGTCACAGGCTCAGAAAGACATCGTTGATTCGTTCTCAATAGCTTGTTCCTCACTTCCAAAAAAGGAATCTCTGTAAGTAGCTCTTCAAAACCTCAAGTTTCGCCTTAACCGAAAACACCTTCGTCACCAAAGGCTATTTCCGAACTGAAAACACCTTCGCCACTGAAGGCTCTTAAACTGACGGCACCTTCGCCACCGAATGCTATTGCCAAACTGAAGGCACCTTCACCACTGAAGGCCACACACTCTTTCCCGAAGATACATGATTCCAACGACAGAATGGTGCCTAAAGATGTCAGTATGCAAATGGATTTTCGACCTATGGAACACACTAATGGTAGATCTTTTTGCAACGAGTGAAAACCATTGGCTTCCCAACTACACGATTGCCTTTTCGGATCCACAAGCTTGGGGTACCGATGCTCTGACCACCCCGTGGAACGGAATGTTCAGTATCTTCTCTCTTTTCGTTCTTCTTTTACTCACCTTGGAGAATATCGCAAGAACGTAAGGGATCTTCATATTGATGTCACCTCTTTGGCCAGCACAACTGAGGTTCGTCCCACTGCTGGACCTCATAATCGACTTTCTGAGGAAGATTCCGCCGTTAGAAGACCTTCACAGAAGAGAGGAAGAATGGTCCACCAGGCACCGCTAGTCCTAAAACTACATGCGTGAATACGCTCCTCCAACTCTTCCAAGCTGACGGAATTTCAGAACAATTTACTAACCATTAAAGCCTATGGAATTGAAAGACCGATCACAGAAGACTTTTCCCACAGTGGGACCTCCCACTTGTGTTGACCAGCCTTCTACATGAACCGTATGAACCACTTACGCAAGCATCTTTAGAACACCAACGAGAAAAAAAGTCTTCCCTCAACGTTTTAACTGCAATGCATGCCAAGCTTCACTGCGTGGCACTTAAAACGTTCAGGGAAGACTGTTGCTATTTTGTTTTCCTCATAACTATTGGACTTATGCTCCAATTTTCAATCTGTTTTCGTTGTTTATCATGTTTGACGCTTGCGTACAACTTCGTAATTCACTTTTGTGCTGTATTTTGCACATTTGGAAAATAGAATGCTGATGACCTTGAATGCTGTTTTCAAGGTCATTGAAAATATTTTCATTGGCTTCCCCATATCTGACGTATATTACAAATATGTCTTCAGAATTAATGTAGGACCATTATATCGGCAGTTATTTGAATGTGACCCGACTTCTCAGTGTGCAATTGACGTGACAGTATAAGTATAACTTTTTTTGCTCACCCAAGTTGGGTATTATGCAAAAATCCAAAACACACCAAAAAAGACAAAATTAAAAAGATAAACAAGAATCCAAAAGAGAAGTTAATAAACAGTAGAGTCACTGCAGACAGGAGGACTGCGACCACGCTTCAAAGAAAGCTCAAAGAAAGTCACGCTGTCACACATCACGCTCGCTGTTGGCAGCGCGTTCCAATGTTTGATAGTGTCAGAGAAAGTGTGGGCAAAAAAGTTCCTTTGAAAGTGAAACAACTTAATCTTTCTGGGATGGTCATGAAATCCAAGGTAGTCAGGGTGGCTCATAAAATCCATAGGATTCAAAATTGTATCACCAGTTGCCACCCGGAACAGGAGTCAATCTATGCTCCAGCCTTGTTCTCTCTAGAGTGGTCTAGCCCAGGTCGCCCATTAAACCAGTGACACAAACGTCCCATGCCCAAGTACGGTAAACCATCCTTGCAGCTCTTCTCTGCAGCCCTTCTAAAGCCACGGCCTCAGATCCCGTTGGATGCCAAACAGCAGAAGCGTAGCTGAGGTACGGTCTAGCAAGCATGTCAAAAAGAGTTTTCCTCACTTCGACAGTTGAGGCCCACATCACACGACTAATAAACCCTGGTTGCTGGCCTACCTTCGTCAAAACACAGTGAATGTGACTGGACCAGGCCAAGTTGGCAGACAAAAGAATCCCAAGATACTTAGTTTCGTCAACCTGCCTGATCTGTACATTTCCAGCCTTGTAAACTACATCACAAAGATTACCAGTCTTACGGCTCACACGCATGAAAACAGTTTTGCTGGGATTCATGCAAATGCCCCATTTATCGCACCACTGTTCCATCACGACAATATCCTCTTGCAGAATTTGACTGTCAGCAAAGGATGAGATGTGCCTGGCCACTCCACAGTCATCGGCAAACATCGCGCTGTCCGACCGAAACTGGCTGGTGAGATCATTCACATAAAGAATAAACAACAAGGGCCCAATCACAGACCCCTGCGGTACCCCCGAGGTAACGGGGACCTCTGTAGACTTCACACCCTCCAGCTGCACAAACTGTGAACGACCAGTAAGGAAAGCCCCAATCCACATCAACACTTCCTGGCTAAAACCAAACGACTGCAGTTTTGAAAGTAGAAAACCATGAGGCACCTTGGCAAAAGCCTTCGAGAGATCAAAAAACACAACATCAGTAATACCCCCTTCATCCATGGTTTTAGCAAGTCTGTGAATAAAGCTGGCTAACAACAACTCACAGGATCCTCCCTTCCTGAAGCCAAATTGCTTAGTACTGAGCAGTTCATTTTTCGTTAAATAGTCCGCCATAGCCTTAGCAATAATGTGTTCCAATATTTTGCAGGGGATGCTAGTAAGAGAAACAGGCCTATAATTCTTAACATCATTCTTCTTACCAGATTTATGTATTGGTGTAACTGCAGCGTGCCTCCAGTCATTAGGAATTTGTCCAGCATGAATAGATTGCACAAAGATAGTACACAAATACCGTGACACACTGTTGGGGCATGCTTTAGCATTCTGACAGTAACATAATCAGGACCGCTCGCTTTCGAGTTGGGTTGCTTCAGAATATAACTCTCAATGCCCTCTGGCTGAATATGAATATTAGGCATAAGACAAGGCCGTGTAGCGACACTTCCATGGCCAACAATATTAACATCCTGCAAAGGATTAAACACAGATTGGAAAAATATGTTGAAAGTATTTGCCTTGTCCACAGGCTCGGATATACAGTAGCTGTCACCATCAAGAGGAGGAACACATGAGCTGTCCTTGCGAAGAGATTTATTGTATTGCCGGAAGGACTTTGGCTCTGTCTTCAATTTTCTATCAAGGTTAACATGGAAACTCTTCCTGGCCTCTACCAACACTTGTTTAGTCTCTTTGCAGACAGCCAGCAAGTAACTGCCACCCTTGTGGACCGCCGAGCGCTTTTTAGACGCCTCAGTGATGACTTAACTTTCCTGGTTACCCAAGGTTTATCCTTACTGGGTGTAAAATTATACTTAGGTACAAACTTTTCAACTGTACTAAGTAAATCATTCTTGAGGCACATCCAATTTCTTCAACAGAATTAAGTTTAGAATTAGCATTAAAAGCTAGGTAACGCTCACTTAATTCCGACTGAAAGCCTAAAATGTCTGCACGTTGGTAGTGTAAGGCCGTAATCGTTTTGGTGGCTTGCTTAACAAAGACAACGAGAAAAACGGTGCGGACCACACTATGATCACTTACTCCAGGAAGTGTGCAGACAGACGTAATATCAACATTGGTAAAAATTAAATCTAAACAGTTGTTGCCCCTGGTAGGTTTGTCGACAACTTGCTTTAATCCAACCAGGGTGATCAGAGATTGAATACTGTTATGAAGCACATTTTGCTCATTGAATGTAACTGGACCTTCATGCAATCTGAGTTCGGGTAAGTTAAAGTCACCAGCCAGTATAACATTTTTAGATCCCGTTGTAGCGGCGCTTACAGGGTCTTGAGGCGCCTACTGTCTATAGCACCGACATCTGGCGTAGTTGAGGTTAATTTAGAAGAAATCATATAAGTGGCGGTTTTTACTTTTGCGGAAAAACAGCATAGCGTATCTACTGCACGGTTAGGAGAAGAGAGTCAACGTCCTAACTAAACTTTTATGATCTATCTAATCACGGTTTACTGCCACCACGATGGGTAGTTAATTTAATTGCCTACTTCGGAGTTAAAATAAAAATTGTTTTGTAGTTATTTAACCCTTGCAAATTAAATTCGACTCGGAAGTCAAACTGTCTTTTAAAACAACTTTCTTTTATGATTTAATAAAACATGATAAGTTATCTTTACAATACTTCGTTACTAGTTGGCTACATGAATAAAACTTAAGCTTTTAAAGAAAGCGCACTTGATTTACAATAAATCGGCAAAAGAACTGAATTAAGTTCACGTTACAATTTGGACTAGAAAAGTCGGTTGAGTTATCACAACTCTCTGAGTTACATAATGACCCTTGCACTAGTAAAACAGTCTTTGAAAGAAATTAGCAACCATAGCACTAACGTCAATCAATCTATCACACTGAATCAAGATTAGTATTATAAGGAAACAACCTTTTGAGTGCTCTGCCTCAACTATAATACACACGAGATCTTGGTGATCTTTAGATTATTTAATGAACACCGAGTTCATGTAAATAAGAAAAAAAAAAGGCCGGTTTTTAGGAAGGGGACCTTAAACCCTTAAATTATGGGAGTCCTAGACCAAAAATGCCGATGGCGTTTGACTACCCATAAGTTCAAATACTAGAGGTTAAGTTTAAATTTAAGACTAATAATTTAGAAATAAAGTTCCAAATAAAAATTCAAGTTTAAACTAGTTACTATCTGAGAACTATTACCTTGTCCGGCTCATGGCAACACTCGGACTGGACATCTCTGCTCCGACCGCCGTAATAACCTCTAGCCTTTGAGATCTTGAGCTATGCTATCGAATTCCCTCTGGAGCTGAGTTTTATACCTGCTGCCTGGCTGCAGGAGGAGGGAAAGCGCGGAGCCTGTAGGAGAGCGACCCGGGGGGGGGGGGGGGGGGGGTAGTGGACCTCTGGAGAGGGAAGGACTGGTGGCCGGCCGGCCAAGCTTTCACTCAAGCCTGAGGGAGTGAAAGCGCGGATGGACGAGGGAGCTACGCTGCTCTGAGTGGAGGGGAAATTGAATACTGTCTTTTGGTTGAAAAGTAATATCGGCAGCGTGCAGAGCAAAGGGAATTGCCGACTTTGGTGGCAATAGAGGCCTTAGCTTGAGTTTAGAACTCACAACAACGTGAATAGGCCTATACATTTTTTTAGCGAAAACTACGATGTTATGCATCGCAACTATTGAAGGAAGGGGGGGGGGACGGAGTTTGTTGCTCAAAATTAAATGTTTTTAATTGAAGAAAAGGCTATTACTATACATTCGAATGAGGTTACTATGGTCGGAGCCCTGAAATAAAATACAAGATAAACACTGAATGTTCGGTAAAAATAATTGCAGTTGTGTTTGCCATTTTTGAACAAGGTAGAGTTCATGAAAATAATTTACGTTAGATATTGCTTTTATAAAAGCCTAGGCAAAAGATTAATATAAACCAGCTTAGGTTTAAATGCTAGAACGCATTAAAATTAAAGTGTATTATTGCAGCCGCAAATAACAAAGAGTGCAGTCGAAGTTTTCATGGTTGCTAAAATCATCACCTTGGTAATATAAAAACGTCGAGTACGGGTCCTTCATACATGTATGTGGTTGAGTGCCGATTGGCAGCCCCTCCTACAACAACACTAAGCTTGTCGGCTGTATGCCTGAAAATAAATTCAAATACAAATAAATATTTACAAGCTTGTTTTGGAAAACGGCGACGTGAATTGTGTGCGGCCGCGCTCAATTTGAGCACTTTTTCAAACTGCTGTAGTGATCAAAGTAAGTTGAAATTTAAAGTTCTGTTTTCACAGGATGACAGATAAAGTTCAGGGCTATTCAACGTTGCAAACTAGAGTCGTTTCTGTCCATTTTCCGTGGAGTTACAAATTTTCAAAGTTGGAGTTGTGGAAATAGGCTTAGCGCTCATGAGCGCTAAGAAAAAAAAATAGAGTCGCCGAGTTTTTGATCTTTGGTGCCGGTTCTCCTAACCAATCTTCAGGATTTGAGGCCTCGTGCCTTTACACCGTAGCCTTAGAGAGCAAAACTTTTTGCACGCTTTCAAGAGTAATTTTGTCCCCCTGGGCACGATAAGCACAAAACAAGGAGATGTTCCTTTGGTTGTACTGGTTGATGACAGTACTGATTGTTGACTACAATGCTTGTGGCACACTGCCGTAGGACATTATGAGTTACTAAACTACACATTTCTTACTATCTGCAAATTACTTACCTTCAGTACTCATGCTAAATTCGCTAAATTTGGCTTTTCCCATGCTCAAACTAAAATTTCCTTTAAATTTTGAATTCAACACCAGTTGCCCGTTTTCACCGCCAGGCGCGCTGCGCAGTCATACCTGCTGCAGCCGCCTGCCTCCCGTGGGGAAAACCCCATTCGCTTTTGAGCACGCGTCGTGGTAGGACGAGCGTGCCGGTTTTTCCAATCAAACTATGGCGGAAAGTGTTCAAGAAACTGCGAAAGGAGTGATCGAGACAGGGAATGAGGAGGTAGACACTGTGAACGAACTTTTGAAAGACAGGGAATTCCCATCGTGCACGTGCCAAAAGACTCCAAAGGATTTACACCCACTCTGCAGGAGATGTAGGCAGTGCAATTTTGTGGATAATTTATGCGAGATTTGTGAGCTACACAAAGCCGATACTGTGAAAAAGATTCTGTATACCTGGAAACATTCAGACCAAAAGAAGGCCCAGTTGAAAAGAAAGGCAGGAAAATCGAAGACGAGCATCGATGAACGTTTGGCAGGCATGAGCAAGGACCCGGACGCTCCTATTTTCCTTCAAGACCTTGCCAGCTTAGAATCGAGTTCGACTCCGGACTTTGAGGGATTCGAACCGAACGAAAAATCCATATATCCGGAGAGATCACTGGGTTCAGTGGTGACTGCGGCCAGGGAAACGGCCATTAATGTGGTTGAATCGCGGTCCTACAGGATGGAAACCAACGTGAGTTCGAAGGTGATCGAGCACGTAGACGCAAAGTTAGGCGAGATGCAGCAGTCGTTCCAAAGCCAAATTTCGGGACTTATTGCCAGCGTGAACAGTTTAATAAACAGTAATCCTTCGTTGCAGAATAGTGTAGTGCTGCGTGAAGAGAACGTCGTTACGCTAAATAACGATCTTCAGTTTCTTACTTCCTGCAAATACTTACCTTCAGTAATATTGCTAAAA